>CAJVRN010000213.1:475000-675000 GCA_911728415.1 Lagocephalus sceleratus
TAGTTAAAGTCACCCAGCTGAGGTGGGGTTGACCCACGCTAATGATGACACCAGCACCACTCGCTCACACGCAGGTGAAGGTTGTTCAACTTTACAAGCACGTTTCTGAAGCATGGGGGGGCACCGTGCCAACAGGAACAAAAGAGGCTCTGAGGACTGGTTTGATGCATCAGGAATCTTAGAAAAGTGGATTTCGGGGACACAAGCAAGCTGCAGCTCCAGATCCTCCATCTGCAGCTCTGGAGGAACTCAGCCTGCTTCTTCCATTGATTCCCGCCGTTGCGTCACATCTACAAATTCCAAAGCTGCTCAACATCTACATGAATATGAAGCGTGCCCCCGTCACTACTACATCATCAATGAGCCATCCGTTTTGAAGCGACACTGAGGTGATGATGATGATGATGATGATGATGATGATGATGATGATGGTTACCCTCCATCTCTCTCCTGGATAACCCTCGCCCTCACGTGAGCTGCAGCCATGTCCAACAGGCCGACCTCATCGGGGTTGTTCTGGTCCAGGGTCATGTGATGCGCTGGCTGTTGCAGCCACATGATGTGTGGGAGCGTGGCTTTAGGGCCAAAGCTATTTATAGATTGACATCGGCCCGGCGGACCCTCGACGCTCCTCCGCAGGAGCGATGCACATATGCGTGGGTTCAAGCGCGAGGAGGTCAGAGGGGGGAGGGATGCACATGTGCCGAACCCCGAGGACAGACGCAGCCCAGGATTCACCGAGATCCACGCAGGCGGTTTTGAGAGGGACGGATGACTTCAGACATGGAGAATATGAACCTGACTAACAGGACACGTGAGTGTTGATCATGAAAGAGACACACATCTGGAGGGACGTGTCGCCACATTCTGGAGGAACAAGACACAGCCGCTTGTTGAATAACAGAAGGTCTGAAGACAGGAACGAGCCTGGACATTCTCATGACTGAAGGTTCTGTTTCTGCTCATAATCAGCCAAATTGAAGTGTAAATTGGTCTCTGAGTGTAAAAAGTGTAAAAAGTTCTCTGAGCCGTCTCGATCTGAGACTAAAAGGCGCTGGCTTTACGCTCCGTCTGCTGCATCGATACGGCTGCAGGTTGCTCAATTTAAGAAATCTCACCATAGAAACATTAGTGTCGATCATTTTCCATCTGATTTTCTCGGCAGTTGCGGCCACAGCAGAAGGGTTGGAGGGTTTAAGACCCATGGAGCAGTCGAGGGGGGGGTCACACTAACAAACCTCTCCACTGTAACCTTTTGATGTGCAAGGTGTGTTCCTAAGAGGATCTTATTCTCTCCTCCTCTCTGGTTTATTTCCAACCAGTCAAGCCAGCAGGGGTCTTAATGCAGCGTTTCTTATGTGCTTGATGCCAAAATGATGAAATAAGAATAAATGATGGTTGCTACGGTCCTTATTTATTTACCCCCCCACAGCCATGGGCGTCAGTGCTCACGTGCGTTATACTCTTAACAGGTTTTCCTCAGGACTGCGCTGACTCCCAGCAGAGTCAATCAGACAGGAAGGACTGGACGTGAGATTGAGAGCAGCTTCGGACGGGCGCTGGTTTTCATTTACATACGAGCACAGGAGAGAAAACGTGGGTGAGGGCGGCTTTGACTGACGTTTGGGGTTTAGGTGGGCCGCAAATAGGAAAAAAGAGAAATAAAGAGCCGTGGTCCAGCGGTTCAAAAATAATGACCTGCGCCACCAGAACCAGGAAAGCAGCTCAGATCGGAGGTTGTGAGGTTCAGCCGGGAACGGAGACGCCGCCGCACCCTCGCGAGGGGGTGTTGAGAATCTGTTCTGCATGAGAATGAACTAAGGGAGTGATGGGGGGCATTAAAACTCTTTGCAGCGATAATTCATCACCTGGGAGTTTTCTGCTGCCTCTAAACGGTATTTTCCCAATTATCAGTGTGAAGGGATGCATCAGCATCCTGCTCCATGCCCCGCTGCCTCTCTTTAGCTGCTGCCCACCATTGAAATCCAATTAGGCTCCGTTCTCCTCGGGCAGGTCTGGAGGGCTTGAGGAGCTGGAGCTTCAGACTCTGGTAGCTTCACCTCTCCTGGAGATCAGGGAAAGACATGAGGCAAAGCTTGATGGACGCGTTCAACCTGGAACGGGAAACGAAGACTTTGATCTCCAGGATGAGGCTACATCAACTTCAAAGCATCCTTGAGCATCCTTGAGGATCCTTGAGCGTCCTTGAGCATCCTTAAGCAGCTCATCCATCCTGAGTGACACCTGATTAGTAAAACCCAAACATGTCAGAAATCTGATTCAAAGCTGGGTCTGAGGAATCGTCTCTTTCTGGATTTTCCCTTCTTCCCGACGCGACCTCGTGTACCCAGAGGTGTCTGGGGTGGGGGGGTGGGCTGCTGGGCCGGCAGGCTCCGTCTCCCCGGGCCTTTCATTAGCCACTTGGCCTCCCTCTCACAGAGATGCCTTTTTGCATGGCTGGCGTGGACCCGGGGACGGGGAAGACCTCCCACACGGAGGCCGCCGAGCGGTGAATGCAGCAGAGAGGGGGAGGGGGCTTGGCTCTGGACCAGCACCCCCCACCCACACACGGAGCGTCCGTGGAGTCAGCAGAAGCGCTCCGCCGCTGCGTCACATTAAAGGCGTGCTGACCCTGGGGGGGGGGCTGCTTCGTCACTCCAGCGCAGCCTGCTTTCATACCGTTGCAAAGGCAATTTGCCGTGTGTGACCTTTGGAAGGGCGATGTAACATGACAAGAGCTGTTAGCGTCCCCGAGGCCCCCAGGGGCCTCTGACGATACGGACCGCTCCTGCACTTTATCTGTTTGTCATCGTTCAAATCGCCCTGTTTTCAGGGCTTTAATCTCTGTTTTTTTTTATCTCCATTCCAAGTCTTCCCCCTCGCCCCGCCGCGCACGTTGGATGATTCTACGGCTTCCGCGGGAAAAGGCGGGAGGAGGCTCGCCACATCCGTTCAGGAAAGATAAACTCGTCCCATCCATCAACCGGGGGCTGCATTTTGAGGGGACTGACCACATCGCTCCTTCTCAAGCAGAATAAGTGTCTTCCAGAGGGGCTGACGTGTGACACAAGCATGATTACCTGTGACAGAAGTACAGGGTGATGGATGTAAACAAGGGGAGGGGCTCTGAAGGGGAGACCCCCACTAGTTTAATGCCTTTACGTGCACCTAATCGACCAAGAGATACAAAGACCTGCAGTCGCCTTTAGATGTGATTTGACTGTATAATTCTAAATAACGGCTCACATTAATTGCATTTGTGGCATTTGTGGTGTAATTAAACCACCAACATTTTCTGCACGTATTTAACAAGTCTACATGAAAACAGATCTCTGGATGTTCCCTGGGGGAGTGGGGGGGGGGCACTGCGGGAATTGTCATGTTTTTATTGGAAAACTGCTCTTCTCTAATGATACAACACAAAGACTGCTCTTAATTCAAGACCTAACAAGAAAAGAACCCCCCTCCACCAACACCACAACCACCACAACCACACACACACACACACATAGACACACACACACAGACACACACAGAAACACACACACTATTATCCCCTTGACAGTACAAAGACAGTACAAAACACCCACACACACACGCACACACTACTATCCCCCTGACAGTACAAAGATAAATACACTTAAGGCTTTTTTGATGGTTGTGTTATTTTCTGACCGTTGAGGAGCGAGAAAATAGTTTAAAATAGCATCAATCAATAAATAATCTGGAGGAGAGTTACGTCTTCAGTATTAAAGACGAGCAAAATCTCATCTGGCACAAACTGTTGCCTTACACACACACGCGTGTGTGCAATGGTGCGTCAATATTTATGTGTGTTTTCATGGAAACATACATTTTCGCCTGTTATTCTGCACTCATGTACACCAGCAGGCACGCTGTCAGCCCACTTTAGTCGGCGCTGCAGTGTTTGTGTGTACATGCATGCCCACGTGTGTGTGTGCATGTGTGTGTTTTAGTAGGGCTGGCTACCTCTAAGTACCCCTGCTCCTGAATAGGAAATGTGAGCCAACCGTCTGGCCTCTGGGGCTTGGCTTCCCCTCTACACGCTGTGAACACTGATCTATTCTAGGAACGAGCCTAAAAACAGAGGGGAGCGCAGTTGTGGCACATTGTGACGCCGCTACCTCAGCAGCAGCTGCTGTTTCGTTTCAGGGTGTGGGTGTGTGTGTGTGTGTGGGGGGGGGGCATCCGAGGACCCAGCCGCTCTGTAGGGCGCTCCCGTGCCCACCGCTCCCCGAACCCTCCATCCTGCCAGCGAACGGGTGAACTCTGAGGAGGTGACAGGCTGAGGGGCCCGGACCGCTGTAGGTGGGGGCCCTGCTTACACCCCCCCCCCCCCCCCCCCCCCCCCCCCCACACACACACACACACACACACACACACACACGGGGGGCTGAGAGCTAATGCAACCTGGCAGGACGGGAGGTGTGAAAGAGGAGGAGGAGGAGTTGAGGGGAGCGCGCAGATCCTCAGATTCTTCAGGTAAACCGACTACAGAGGCGAGGCAGGTGGGGGGGGTCAAGGTTGCAGCTACAACAAACCTCTGGTTTCCCTCACAATCAAAGCTTGTACAGTCAGGTTGTCCCAGAGGTCGTCATGGCAATAACAATTTGCTCTTAATTGACTAATAATTGACTCACCTGTACAGAGAAAGGTGTATAGTAATTAGCAGAGCGTTGATCTGTGAGGGCTCAGTTAGTGAATAATCACAGAAAGAACCAGAGGAGGCAAAGAATTCTCTTAAAACAGATAATGAGCAGACACAGAGGTCATCCCATCAGAGGGACCAACCACTGGACAGACTGTCAGCCACCAAGCTGAAGAATAACGGAGCGGTCGGCCTACAGAAGTGGAGAGAACCTTTCTGACTCCTTTTCATGAAACATGACGGGAAAAATCAGCATCAAACCGAACAGTTGACGGCCCTTCAGAACAGGGAAAGGGGGAACAAAAAGGCCTCAGACGTTCTGACCCGGTGCGTCGGCTCGACCCAGATGTCACAAACAGCTGGCTGGGAATCAGCAGCCGTTTACGGGGAAACAAGCGGAAACCTGCCTGAGCTCAGGCAGTACACAGACTTCACAGCCCGACGAGGCAGAGAAGCCGCTGTGAGAGCGAATGCCCCCGTCCATGTCGCACAGTCACAGTCACAGTCGCACAGTCACAGTTGCACAGTCGCACAGTCACAGTCACAGTCACACAGTCACAGTCGCACAGTCACAGCCGCACAGTCACAGTTGCACAGTCGCACAGTCAGAGTCGCACAGTCAGAGTCGCACAATCACAGTTGCACAGTCGCACAGTCGCACAGTCACAGTCGCACAGTCACAGTTGCACAGTCGCACAGTCAGAGTCGCACAATCACAGTTGCACAGTCGCACAGTCACACAGTCACAGTTGCACAGTCACAGTCACACAGTTGCACAGTTGCACAGTCACACAGTCGCACAGTCACATTCGCACAGTCGGAGTCACAGTCGGAGTCACAGTCGCACAGTCACAGTCGCGCAGTCACAGTCGCGCAGTCACACAGTCACAGTCGCACAGTTGCACAGTCGCACAGTCACAGTCGCACAGTTGCACAGTCGCACAGTCGCACAGTCGCACAGTTGCACAGTTGCACAGTCGCACAGTCGCACAGTCACAGTCGCACAGTTGCACAGTTGCACAGCCGCACAGTCGCACAGTCACAGTCGCACAGTTGGAGTCACAGTCGGAGTCACAGTCGGAGTCACAGTCGGAGTCACAGTCGCACAGTCACAGTCACACAGTCACAGTCGCACAGTGCCAGCAGAACAACTATCGTAAAGATCCAATTCCACTCTGAATTCCACTCAAGTCTGATATCCAAGATCTATTCTGGGGTCTGGGTCAATTTGTTTCAGCAGACAGAGGAGCTGTAGAAACACACACACACACACACACACACACACACACACACACACACACACACACACACACACACACACACACACACACACACCTACACACACACACACACACACACACACACACACACACACACACACACACACACACACACACACACACACACACACTCAACCATATGCTGATCTCACTTCATTTCTTTATGGCATGTTCAGAATTTAAACACTCAACATTCAACTGAGTGAATATGCAACGCCGGCTCTCACTGTTTGCAGCAGCAGCATGATGCGGGGGGTGGACGCAGCTTCCCCACCATCGCAGTCAGCAGCCTACGTTCAGGCCTCAAGGTTAATGAGGTGCAACAGGCGGGCAGGGACGGGTGTTTATTTCAAGCCGCAACACATGTGAAGACGCAGGATGTGAGTGAAGTTGTCGAGATTTAAGTTTGGTAAGAGACTCAGAGGAAACAACCTCAGAGTGGGTCATTCTTATCTATTTATGTCTCTGTAATTAAACCCAGACCACGGGGAATAGAAATTACATTTTGGGAAAAGGCTGGTCCTCAAAGGATCAAGTTGGGGTTAGGACTGTGTCTAGGATAGGTCAGGCGGTTAGGTAGGATGGGTCTGGGTCAGGGGGTTAGGTAGGATGGGTCTGGGTCAGGGGGTTAGGTAGGATGGGTCTGGGTCAGGGGGTTAGGTAGGATGGGTCTGGGTCAGGGGGTTAGGTAGGATGGGTCTGGGTCAGGGGGTTAGGTAGGATAGGTCTGGGTCAGGGGGTTAGGTAGGATGGGTCTGGGTCAGGGGGTTAGGTAGGATAGGTCTGGGTCAGGGGGTTAGGTAGGATGGGTCTGGGTCAGGGGGTTAGGTAGGATGAGTCTGGGTCAGGGGGTTAGGTAGGATGGGTCTGGGTCAGGGGGTTAGGTAGGATAGGTCTGGGTCAGGGGGTTAGGTAGGATGGGTCTGGGTCAGGGGGTTAGGTAGGATAGGTCTGGGTCAGGGGGTTAGGTAGGATGGGTCTGGGTCAGGGGGTTAGGTAGGATAGGTCTGGGTCAGGGGGTTAGGTAGGATGGGTCTGGGTCAGGGGGTTAGGTAGGATAGGTCTGGGTCAGGGGGTTAGGTAGGATAGGTCTGGGTCAGGGGGTTAGGTAGGATAGGTCTGGGTCAGGGGGTTAGGTAGGATAGGTCTGGGTCAGGGGGTTAGGTAGGATGGGTCTGGGTCAGGGGGTTAGGTGGGATGAGTCTGGGTCAGGGGCTGTGTGGTACATTATGTCTATGAAAGTCGTCACAAAGATAAAAGTCCAAGGATGTGTATGTCCTTGTATTTTTTTTTTACCAAAATGAGGACACTTTGGTCGGTCCCCACAAGGTCCCCAAAGTTTGAGGGTTTGTTTTTGATTGAAGAAGTGGGTTTTTGTCAGGATCAGGGTTAGTGGGTTAGTCGGGATAGTCAGGGCTGGGAGGGTGGTGCTGGGTAGTTTATTATGTCTATGAAAGTCCCCACAAAGATGAAGAAGTACAAACACATGTATATGTGTGTGTGGGGGGACTGTCAAAATAATTTCTGTGTCAAAAATTTAATTAATTATTGATCTGTTTGTCTGTTTTTTAGTCTCAGCAGCCATCCGGCTGTTTGACACACGGCCGCTCTCTATCCATCTCAGTTTTGTCCTCATGTCTCTGGTCGTCTCTGGGAATGGTACCGACACAAAGCGTATCTAGCTCCAGGAAATGATCTCTGTCACTTGTTCATTTGTAGCTTGTTGCTGTTCTTCTGAGTGGCTCATCTCACTGGAAGGCTGGACTTTGGTTTCTGTCTCCTCTCCCCAAAACCAGAGGAAATTCTATACATTTATATTTGTGTTAGAGCTGTTAAACCTTAACACAAATATTAATTCATCTACGGGCTTCATCAGAGGTGGACTGGTGGTCTGCCTCAAGCTTGCTCTCATCTACTGTTGTGTCACACTGACGTCTGGTGGGAACATACCTCCCATCTGCAGAGGTCCAATGTTCCCTCTTGGGTGTTTGGGTTCCCAAACCCACCAAAGATTATCAATAAGCTTCGTAGAGTGGAACATTTTGAGAAATAATTGTTACTGACAACTTAAAATGTTGCAGAAAAAAAACACCCCAGGGGAGTAACAAAATTAATCAAACGAATGATGCAAATTAATTGGATTTCTGATACCTGCACTTCCAGTCAATCCATTTAGAAGTTTTGTGCCTCTCTCACCGGAAACCTGCAGAACTGAGCCTGAAATGCGACAAACAGCAGAAATCTTAAGCCATGGTGGAGAGTCTGATGTCCTTACCTCCTCATTCCTTTTGCACTCATTCATTAAAGGGACAGCTCGTAAATGCTCCATTCACTCAAAGCAACTTCAGCAAATTAAATTTACTGAATAATCTGTGTCTTTTGCCACACTGAGCAACAACGTCAGTGGTGCCCGAGACATAACGTTGGGTAGGAAAGATCCCTTTGATTAATGCAAACTAGAAGTACTTCAATGTTAATCTGATATTACTGCCAATTAAGCACCAGATTGGCGATAATATCAGATTTTGTCTCATCCTCACTGCTCATCCAATGATCCAACCACAAAGGTCAGATCAGGGATAATCAGCCACCAAGCTCTCTATGTCAACATCTGTTGAACACATCGTAATTTAATCCGCTCCATCATGTTGAAGGTGCAAAGGCGAGCAAACCCGTCTGTGCTGCTGCTGATTACGGTTTCCTGCGCCAGATCACCGAGGTCCTCCACCAGCGACGCCAACAGTGTTTGATGAAACTTCCTCGTGTCAATCTGGGCAAAGACCAGTGGTCCCAGTGGTCCCAGGTCAAATCAATCCCCTATAAATCATGTGATGCGTTTTCGCCCTCATGAGGACAAGGCAGAGGGGTTGAGTGTCGCGGAGAGGAGAGCTGCTTAAGCAGGCGGTGGAGGTGGTCAGCACCATCTGAGGATGATCCTGCTGCCCCAGCAGCACCAGCAGCACCAGCAGAAGTCTGGAGGGGCTAAACTGGTGAGAGCTGCTGTAATTGGCTGCTTTCCTAAAGAGGTCTCTTCTCGCATCTGTAATCGCTCAGACCAACATTTACACCATCACTTTGCTAGTGATGAACATTTCTGAAGAGTTTTTTTGGCCACCAGCTGGGTATAACTTATTTAAATTTGACAAGCAGATCGGGTCTGTTCAAAGGGTCCAACCGAGACTCTTGGCTAACGTGGACTCGGGCCAGCAGCACACTTAACGGTTTGAAGCCTGATTCATCCAAGAGCTTACGTGTGACATAATTACATCGTGGGTTATTGCAGCGTGAGTGAGGACGCTTTGGGGAGGATTATAACGTTGTAACATCTTGTCTGTCAATCACACGGCTCTTTTCCTGGAACCTGAAAACTGAAAAAATAAAGCTCATTGAGGATTTTTACTGCTTTTTTTTTTTCATTAACATTATTTATTGAAGTAAAATGTTTCTCTGTTGCAATTTCTCATTTACAAACAGGGCCTGGCCAAGAGGCTTCCTGTAATCTATAGGAATCTATACCCACCACCCATGACGTGACCTTTTGTCACGCTTCCCTGCACCAAACTGTGTTCTTGCTCGTTCCTTGAAGCAGCATTTTAACTCCAAAACAGCCCCTGGTCACGATCCTTCACTGAAATTTGACTTTGCAGCCATGTTCCACGTTCCACACCACATCTTCTTGACCCTTTAGGTTGCCTGGGCTCCACATTTGCATAAACAGAAGACCATGGTCATGTTTCTGCCGCTATGGCTGAATCGGAGACATTTTCTGCTTCGCTGCCTCAACTGTCTTTCCGTGGCCTCGGATGCTACAAGTTCTTATCTCCACCCCCCAATCCACACACACACACACACACACACACACACACACACACACACACACACACACACACACACACACACACACACACACACACAAACACACACACAGCCAGCCCTGCTCCTGTCTGTGTGTCTTGATGTTTGCTCCCCCTGCTCTGATTGGCTGACTCTTGGCCTGACTATTAGAGCTGAAAAAGCTGATAAAAGCACATATGTCACACACCTCTGGTGACCAGCAAAGACACAGAGAAGGTCCCAGACGCTCCGTTGGGTTCAAAGAGACATGAATGAGAGCGCGTTAGTGTAGATATCCACAGAGGACTTTATACCAATTTACGGACATGTTAAAAGAAGCTGCTGTGACTAATCTTGCCACAGAACAGTTGTGAACTGGTTGATTTCCCCTGATGAGCAGGAGCCCATCGAGGTTACCCCCCCCACCACCACCACCACCACCACCACCACCACCACCTGCCACACGCTCAGTCTGCATCATGTGCTCACCTCCGATGGCTGGAGGACAGCGTCAAAACATCGTCTCTAAAAGCAGAAGGCTGCACCTGGAAGACGGATGCAGGGGTCCGAGTCGTGTCTGGGGAGGGGCGGTCCACAGCTGCACGTTCTTCATCTGTCAGTCTGACACAACATGAACCAAATGTGGAAAATCATGTAAGCAGACAGAAGGGGAACCATCAGAAATGCTGCATTATTACTACAAATAGCAACAGGAGAAATAGGAGAAAAGTCGGACTGTTGGCTTTTCAAAACAGAAGAGATGTTGAGACGTAAAGCAAAGAAAAAAGCAAAAGGAAAAAAAATCACATAAATAAATACAGAAAACACTTAAGAACTATGCAAATAATTTATCGCCTGTGGTCAGAGTAAATAAATCATTTCTGCTGCATTGGTAAAATGATCCAGAAGAATCCTAAAAGCAGAGTAGATGAAGGACGTTCTGCTGTGACACTGTCAGTAAACATGTGGCTACTGCTGACGTACTGTAGCAGAGAACCAGAGGGCCTCCAAAGAAAGGCTTTATTCACTGTCAGAGAGGGGACATAATTTACACCACTTCTGATGTGTGTGTATGTGTGAGTGTGTGTGTGTGTGAGTGTGTGTGTGTGTATGTGTGCACAGCAGCAGCAGCTATGTGTCTGACAGTTTTGCTGATGTTTACATGTTCCCAGCTGGCCTCAGGTGTTTCTGTGCTGTTTGTTTTTTTTTGGATTTTTTTTCTGTATTTCTGGAATAATCCTGGGGTTTACACTAGCACCATCCGGATGGTGCAGCTCCGTGTTTAGAGACGCACCAGTCTTTCCAGCAACAGGCCAGGCAGGAACAACCAGAGAACCTTCCTCTGTTAACCTCCAGACATCAGCCCCATCAGCGCCGTGTCCACGTGCTCTTAAATTCTCTCAGAACACTTGATAATAACTTTGTGCAGTTAATTAAAAGAGCAGCGTTTTCTGTCTGGCTGCAGCTCACAATTAGTGGAGTTAATTAGGTTTGTTTGGGAAGACATTTATATAATCTGTCAGTCTGATCTCCTCCGTCCAGATAAGATGCCGGGTTGCTGCTGTCGGCTCTCTTCCAACGCCTGATGCTGTTTTGTTTCCCTGCACAACCAACTAAAATAGCAGCCGTTCATAGAAGCATGCTGCATGAATGTGGTGTGTTCTGCCCCCGCCCCCTTTAAACCTGCAGATGTTCCTCGAGAGCAGCGAAATGACCCTGGGGGGGGAGCGGACCTCTGACCAGGACAGTGAAGGACTCACACAGTTTAAGGCTAATGAGAAGAACCCATCCTGCATTGTGTACTAAACCCAGACCTCCTCCTTCACAGGACCGACCATCTGATCTGGTGACTGTTGTAACTGTGTTGAAATAAATAATAAAAATGACATTATTATGTTTTTTTTTTTAAATCTACAGTATGTGTAATTGGAGGAGGAAGATCTGGTGTTATTTAAAGAGAAAATCTGATTTCAAATGACAGTTGTTTTATTTCTAAGAAACTGGATTCAAAGAGACAATGAGCACTTTTGGTCCAGTTCCTGATATCTAGCTCCTCCTGTGGTTTCGGCTCTTCTCTCCTTCCCCAGAGAATTTTAGATCAACCATCACAAGGTTCTTCAAAAGCCTGTAGGAGATGATTAACGTTCCTATGGGCTGCTGTCAAGAAACTGAAAACGGGTGTTACAGAGGACGCTGTGATTATAAATAAACCTCTGATATGATTTATTCTCACTGCACAGCGCTCTAATGACGGCCTCAAAAGGGTTATTTCAAGAAACACGATTACGCAATAAATAAACACCCATAAAGGACATGAAGACGCATGTCCTCTCACCTGTCCCCAGCAAACGTCTGCTGACAGGACGCACTCCACACGCGCTGCTTTTGGAATGATTCTTCCATGAAAAGCGAAAACAGGAGACAGATGTGGCCTGATGTGTAATGAGCTACACGACACAGCATGCATGGAGGCGCCACAACGGTGTAATACACAGTTGATCTCTGGAGAGATGTGGGGAAGAGAAAAAAGATCAGGAATGAAAGAGTGAGGAATGAAGAGGAAGGCTGTGGGCTAATGAGGCGAGGCTGGTGGAGGGCCTCAGCCTGCTCCGGGCCCGGCTGTGTGTGGACACGCAGCCTGGTGCCACTTGTCATCTCGACACAACGGGCTTTCACGAGGGCACCGACCTTGAGAAACACTGACATGGAAACTTCTCTGGCATTGTGTGGAACCCTTCAGACTTTGGACCTCACAAAAGAGAGAAAACTCTTGACTTTAGAGTTAAAAGAACCGACTGAATTTAGAATTCACAACATTGCCATATTTCAGTTGGTAATCCACATTTTTTGTGTTTCATCAGATTTTAGTATTCAAATGAAGAAAAAAAACACACACACACACACTGCCTTTCTAGCTCCCCCCATCATGCACACGTGCTGCTAGAAAAGCAATATTTATCATACGGACAACAAAAGCTGCGTGCAGCGCTGCCAATCCTCTGTGTTTATCAGGTAATGAGTAAATAATTAAAGGAGCCCAGCACAGCCCACAGTTACAGGCTCACTGGAGTGCAAAATGAAAGAGGACAGAGGCAAATACGAGGACGCCGTGTGCTGTTCTCCTCAGGTTTTTAATCATGTCACAAGTTGAAGTGTATGCAAAATTAAAAGATAAAACACTGGGCTCTGCAGGACTTTTTTTTTTTTTTTTTGGTCAAATCAGCACTTCTGACAAAACCCTGATAAAATAAAGAGCCCCAAAAGGTGTCTCATTAGGAGAGTAATGCTGCAGCTTGAACCTGCAAATGGAAATATTCAGATTTCACTTTAGTTCTCAGGTTTAAAAGAGGCGAAGAGTGGAGGCGCTCGGCGCAGCAGCCACACCAGAAACAGGTCGGAACCGGAGGCTTTCACGCCGCGCTGCCGTGACCTGAGGAGAGGCCCGCTCCTCGCTCAGGCAGGCAGATGTTTCCTCACCCAGGGGAGCTTCCAGGTCACATTTATCTTTTTCCGCCTCAAAGAGGAGAGCCCCCGATTCCAAATTTAGACGCAGCAAATCTCGGAAAAAAGGACTCCGTTTCCGCTCCGAGCCAGGGACAATCACGTGCACACCAACAACACACAGAGAAACTTCTGCTGAAAGAGGTGAGCACCAGGGTGCAGCAGACTGCAGGGACAAGTGGAGGGTACAGATAAAGCCTCTCAGAACTCTTTGGATCTCAGTAACCTGAACAGGAATGGAGCCAGCGGAGCGCGCAGGGGCGGACAGGATGAGGTCCAAGGACGATAAGGGCCAAGTTGAGAAGATAGATGGAGAGCCAGAACAGGAGGTGCTCGCGTCCAGGTGACAGATTGGCTGCAGCTCAGAGGGCAGAGTGTCCTCCTCAAACTGGCATGAAAAAACTTCTAAAACAAGAAAAATCCAGCTCGTCTGACCCGTCGATGGAGTCCTCTCATAGAAACGGATCTGCCAGAAGCGATGTGAGACTATTAAAGAGTCAGACGCGTTTATTACTTCGATCATGGTGCTGAGAACGTTCATGATAGCGCCAAAGACAAGTTCAGCGTTCTTGACACTGTTAGACAGATGATCCAGTCCCGCCTGGAAACGAGGGAGGCGTCTCTGCAGCGTTTTGCACAGATTAAAGATGGAACAAGAAAAAAAGCTTAATCGTTTCAAACGGACTCATTAAGTCAGAATATATTCATAGTCGTGCTGCGGAGCATGACACGTAACGAGCAGCTCCGCTGCCTATCAGGCTGGGGGAGACGTTCTTCATCTCCCAACGAGAGTGTCTCGACACCATCACATTTGTTTAACGTGGTTGATTGTCATATCAAAGCACCAAAACAAAATCACGATCAAAATGGGTCCCAATCGACACGGAAGCCACGGGGCCTCTGGCTTCCTTTCATATTTCAAACAGTGCACGTCTTTCCTGGTTTTTACCCTGAAAAATGGGCTCAGACAAACTTATTCTGATGTCAACAACTAAACAGTGCAAAGAAACAAAGCTCATTTAGACAACGTGAACGTGGTGTTTGATAAATGACAACAGGTTGTGGATGTGACATAAATTCTGTGATACCACAAACTATTTGAACGATTAACGGTTTTCCTTATCGACATCACCTGAAGCAGCTACATTATTGTGCACAGATGGGCCTGAATGATAAGAACAGGATTGTGACAAAGCACTAGATGTTGTTATCAGGCAGATATTTCCAGTTTAGTCAGAGAGGATATATCCTTGCTGCTGAACATTTATTTACAATACTGCGCTATCTTTAACCCCTGTTGATGCTGCTCGGTCTTACAAAAGTCACCTCTGAGTCCAGAGGGAGGGTTAATGTTTTTAGGGCAGCGGTGAAAAAATAAGTCTCTGAAAAAAAAAAAAATCCCAAAAACATAAACGTGCGTCTGGGGAGACCATCGGAGTCAGCCTAATAAAGCCAAGTTCACCTCTGGAAAGGTTAGCGCAGGAATAAATGTTATAATCAAATGACATGCTTTAATCAATCGTCCACAGAGAGCCGCGCCGGAGGGGGGGCGGAAAACAACAAAAGTATCGATCAAGCGCAGGAAGACACAACAATACCACCTGAAACGTGCTGTGGAGTCCCGCACAGACACATTACAGAGGAGGGAGATAAACAGCCCCCTCCTGCTGTGCATGCTTAACGCCGATAGCCCCTGGAGTAACGGTGCGTTAATAAAGCCAGTCTGTCTCATGTAAGCAGACAAGAACAGAGCGTCCGTATGTGGGAGGAGACCATGACTCACCGCCAAGGCAAAAGTAATACGTCCGGAAGGTGTCACCAACTGGTGGCCGGCGGCCTGGCCGTGGGCCGAGGGACAGCCCTGACAGGCCGATTTAGGACGCATATGAGAGATCATAAAAGAGAGATCAGACAGTCTGTGCAGCGTTCAGATACGGAGGCTGTTCCTGAGGAGCGGCTGAAAGTCTGACAAGAAGGTGATGTATTTGGACAGCATATTTGAGGTTAGTGAATACATCATCCACACATTATGGTGATTAGACCTTTGCTAAGGAGACATTTTAACAAGGAGGCTTCCTGGAATAATAATGAAAGCGAGAGGATGCTGAGGGTGGTGAGCACAGCCGTACAGCAGGAGCAGAAACTGTAGTTTTGGTTGTCTAATAAACCCCCCAACTTTGATATCCTAGTGCCTATAAGAGCTTTAATGTCTCACTTTGTCTTCATCTGGTTCAAGCGTTCCAGAGATCTGACTGAAGATGAAGTACGTCTCATTTTAAAGCCTGCAAATTAGTTGCGCAAAAGATCGTTACCATGGTGATCCCGGGTGAATCATCAGTGGCTGCGGGAGACAGAAAGCCGGGGTTCAACTCTGCAGAGGCAGCTTAGTTACGGAGATGTTTGGCTTCTATGAGAGGAGCCGGGGATGGAGCTGGTCAGAGCGTCTCCACGGCCAATTCATCTAAAGAGGCTGTTGTTTTTCTCCCCGTCGGCAGCGCAGTAATCTGATTATTCTGAGTTCAGCAGTTTCGTGGCCTTTTGCAGCCTTTTAAAGAAAACACTGTTCCATTTGGGATTATCCAGGACGTAATGGACAGAACCGCAGGACAAAATGTAGGAATGTGTAAAAGACATAAAGATGACAAAACAAAAAGACAACAATGTTGCAGCTAAATTAGTAATGCAGGAAGGAATGATTCAGAGTCTTCCAGAGGACCTCAACCTCAGTGATAGCACTGCCTGCTCCTTATTTCCTACTTGTCTAACATGAGATGCAAATTCAAACTGAAGCCGTTGCATTTGGGTGAGATTACAAATGATATCTGACGAGGACAGGGAGGGAAGGCAGCTGAGCCAAAGCGTCCTCATCCAGACATGTGGCGCTCTCGCAGAAGAGGATGGATCAGAACAAACAGCCGATACCTTCGATTTACTAACGAAGACGCTGCAAGGACACGCTGGCCAGAGCTGGAGGTGAAGTTGCTTCAGGGGTCGCCGGGATGGACGATGTTCACTTGGCTCTGAGGATACCACGTTTTCAATGAATATCTTTTAAAGATTTAAACATGTGTGAGAAGAAGGAGCTTTCCTTGGCAGAGGCGAGTCCACGGCCGTCGCTGCTGCAGCACGCTGAAGCACGCTGGCTTGGCCCGAGCCGTCTGGGGTCAACCGTGACGGAAAAAAAAACACCGGATCGACTGTTTTTTTCCACTGATTGCATGGAAGACTGTCACCAGAGTTTTATGTCTAACAATCCATCGCTGGACAAGAGGTCGTGTCCTAAAAACAACCAGTCATGCCACCGCGGACACCCCCTCGCATCACTGGTGGCCAGCTGTAATTTAGCAATTTGGATTCAAGCACACGTGGGAAGGGAAACACTGGCGCACTTTAAAGGTCACTTCAGACACTTTGTAATACCGTATGGCAAAGCCTCCTTTAAACAGCATCACTTGACTGAATGTTAAAGAAGCCTTATATGTATGTATAAATATATTCATATATGCACATATACATATATTTCTGCCCATTTTTACCAAATCCTGCAAATAAACACATGTTGTAGTACCGAGATGAAACTGTGGGGGCAGTGTAGGGCTCGGTTGCTCGCACAAAAATAAAAATTTAAACATAATAATTTTTGTTGGAGTTCTTGTTTTTAAAGGACATCTGAGCAGACAAGACTTTGTTTCAGCACACACCAGTGATAGATTTCCCTGAATGGATCTAGATGCACTGATCTGGTTTCCTGATAATCAGACTAAACACTGGAAATATCTGACATTTTCTATCTCTTTTTATCAGGACAGTCGATCATCTTTATCTCTTCATGTTGGAAGATTACTATCACTCAGCAGTGACTAGGTGATTTTCCTTTAGGAAATAATCACATTTTCATTTATGTCACCTAGAAAGGAGCTTTCATCCCTCAGTAAAGCGGCGCCAGAGCCGCGTCAGCTGTGAGGCACGTTTTAAGGTCTTCGTACGTGTGATGTGTTCAGTGCTCAGCCCGCGTTAGCCAAGTCACAAGCAATTTGTTGATTCTTTATTTTTTCTGGGGACTGGTTTGCTCATCTGAGAGCACAAGATGTCCTCTCCCTCGCCATGCAGAATTTAGTTGCTCTGCTCTCGCTCCCCAGAGGGTCTTCCATAATGTACAGATTGCTTTAAGGTCGGTAGGTTGCTGGGTTGAAGCTAATTCTGAGTGACGGCGTTATTTTTATGGTCGACGCCTTTTTTTTTTTTTTTAAAAAAAAACCTCTCTGACGCAAATGAAAAAGTAAATATTTTGATGCCTTATTTTTCATGTGGGGGAGGAGGGGGGGGGTCGGGCGCAGCTAATTTCATTTTTAAAATGCAGTTTTTCCAATTTGTCCGATGTTTGGAGGATATTTCTGGAAACATGTGCCCTTCACGGTTATATACTGTCCGTCCGCCCGTCCGTCTGTCTGTCTGCACACCACCAGAGGCATATTTATGACCCACTGGGAGGATAAAATGATTACCCAATAAATGAATTAAACACACTCTGAACGTCACACTGCATGGATCAGCCGTCACGACCGCGGGAGGAAAAAAACATACATAATAAATTGTGTCAGATTATCTCAATAAATCTGACGTCAATTACGCTCTAAACAACACGACAGAGAGCTTTCGAGAAATATCCTGACACGTTTATTGCCCGCGTGCACATAACCACCATAACGCCGACGTATCAGGCTTCTCCGACGCCCTGGGAATGAGAAGGAGCCCGTGGTTAAACGGTTTTCCACGGCGGCCCCGCATTTCAACGGTACCCGCTGAAGTAATAAAGGTGGGCTTCAAAACAACAAACTGGTCTGAGCGCCGCTGGAAAGGCAGGCTGATGTGGCCTTTAATGTCTCAGGCCTCAGCTTGATGTTTCTGGTCCACTTGCTGCAGCAGAGCAGCTCAGGCACTGAAGTTTGGATGAAATTAGAGCAGAAAGGGTGGAAGGACACAGTTTGCCAGACGTGACATATGTTTAGCCGTCCCTCAGCTGCTCGGGCTCTTGATCGCTGAGCGTGCGGGGTAATCCGGCGGTCAGAGAGCACACCGGCGTGTGAGCGGCGTCCTACAGGAGGCACAAAAGGTCAAAGCATAATGATGCAACCTACAGGAGCGCCTGCACTCGTACTACAGGGAGAGACGTGGACGAGGCCGGGGCTAAACAGGGCTGGGGATGGTTTTTAAACAGGCGGCTGGCAGATGATGAATGGGCACGGAGGAACATTACAGGAGTTTTAAACAGGGCAGAGGAGGCGAGGGGGGAGAGAGAGACAGGCATCCTGGGTTTGAACACACAACAGTCTTTATCCGGAGGCGTGGAGTGAATCTAAATCTAATCCTGGGCTTGATTTTGTCTTCCAGCAGTGACAATAGCTCCCACAAAAAAAAAGTAATTATGAAAAATGAGATGGAATGTCATTTGGAAAGCTGCGCTCGCTCTGTGGTGCCATCAGAAGACCTGCGTGAACGAGAGCAATTCTAATTCTCTGTCCTCACATCCAAACCTCCTCAGTCAGGCACACACATCAGGAGAACGGAGAGTGGCTGGACTATGTTTCGAGGAATGGATTCTCATGACATCAACCAGCTGATTGATTACCTCTTGGGTTATTCTGTTGGAAAATATCAGAAGGCAACCAAAATAGCACCAATAACAAGTGTTTGTCTACTGCTGGCTGGGGTAGTACAGAGTTCACCCAGCGTGTGGCGCCAGAATCAACATAAAAATCAAGCCCGTTTTTTAAAGGCTACGTGGTTATATATTATTTAGTGGTATTTATACTCAGTCTGTTGATGCAACTGAGCAATAAAACCCTATTTAAAATTTAAAAAAATTAGACACACACTAGAGTTTCTATCTTTGCGAGGACCTTCATATACATAATGTATTACCCAGGCCCTCACACTGACCCTCTGACCTCTGACCCTGACCTAAACCCAGTTCTAACATCAACCTTAAAATATTGTCTTCAGGCTTTATTTACTTTCCATATTATTGTGGCTGAAAATGGTTAATCAGGGAAAAAAATATTGACTGTCAGTGCCTGCACAGCGAGCATCACGAGAACCAGCAAGAAGGTCAAATGTTTTCCAATATCATCCCTGAATGTCAGTTGGACCTCCCAGGGCCCGCTCACGAGAACGAGGCCTTTGACTGCAGCACAAACAGTGAGCGGACGCACAAAAGCACAATTTAGATGTAATATCAGATGCAAATATTATAGTGAGGATCCCCCTAAACCCAGCTGTGCCTGTTCCTCGGCTGTCAGGTTGGGTTCTGGGCTGTCACACACACACACACACACACACACGGTTCAACATTTCACAATTCCATTTATATTCATTAGATACCCAAACTAACAGTAACACCCCCTACACCAACAACAGGGTCAGAGAACTATAGCTCAGGTCAGGGAATTGATTCAGCACTGATGCTGATTAAATAACTATTTGTTAATTGATTCATATTTTTACAGCCCTTTTAGACTCTACATCCCGTTTGGCTGCTAATAGCGGGGGTGGGGGATTTGACGTCTATGAGGGAGGAAAAACAGTCAGAAGGGAAGTGAAAGACAGGCAGGGATCTGTGGAAATGTGGGAGAAAATACAAAAATAGAGTCTGCAAAAGAGACGGTTGCAGATGGGACTGGCAGATGTTGGTATAATGGGATGATCCCAGTTCCCTGGATCTCTGCACCCACATCCCATCAGTCACAGCCGTTAGGAGGGCTGCCACGGTGAAACAAGAACCCATAGAACCAGGCTCCCTTCATCTCCACAGGTACGCAGGTATCCCACTGCTTGATCCAGCCCTCAAACATTAAAATACGTCACGCAGGGAACGAGGCACCTCGCCAGGTGTGAGAGACACTGTGCCTCAGAAATTGGCTGATTTAGAGAGAAGTTCCCTGTAGACAGCCCAATTGAACCAAGCTGCAAAGTAACAAGAGGGAAAAGGAATTTAATAGAGAGAAGAATGGTGTTCTGAATTATTCAGTCTTATATTTAAACCCCTATTCGCTTGTGCTATATATATATATATATATATATAAATAAATGTACGCTATTGAATAGATATTTTTTTAAACAACCTAATTTTAGGCTATGGTGCAATATGCTTGTTTATAGAGTACAAGAGCATTACTTTATCATTAATCATTCAGGAGTTTTTTTTAACATGAGCAGAGGAAAATTCACACCAAACTAAATGTGAGATGAGTTATAGATTTTTAAACAGATGATTCTCACTACATGGTGTGAGTACTTTAGTTATATGTGTACAGTAAACTTAGTTTTAGTTAAATTTAGAATTTAACAATAGAACAACCCAAGATATGCATAAAGATTTTGTGATGAAAATGATTACATTCTTCCAAGAATGAAAAAGCGATATATCAAATATGGTAATCTGCACCCCAGGCGGGCTGGCCCTGTTTCTATTTATAGTATCTCCAAAGAAATATGTAAAATGCAGTGAGATTTATTTGCCTCCATAATGGAGAGTCAACCATGTAGAACTACAAGCAGCATATGGCCAGGGCTGCAACCAATGACGACAAGTCAACGATTATTGAAACGTAGGGTGACCAGGTTTAATAACACCTTTGAGCGGGGACCAGCAGGTAAGCAAGACAGGTTTGTGAACGACACAGAGAAACGTGATGCACATACAAAGTGATCATGTTTGAGGCTCCAGTAGCAACATTTGTTGAAATTCTGCATTTGACACATTTCCAGGTATCAAAAAGAAGAAAACATTGTTGCTGATTGTTCTGGTTCATCAACGACGGAAAAGTCTGCCATTTTGTGAAACTCCGAAAAAGTGTGTGATGACGTAACTGAATTCAAATTTTGTTATTGATTTTTGTCAACAACATTGACTAATCATTGCCCCCACACATATGGACATCATGTGGAATTCTGGGGAAATTCAACACTTGGTTATAAAGAAAACGAGCCCTGTGATTTATCTGAAGCACCAGTGAAGGAAAGTTGACCAAATATGTTAAAATAAGAGAGCGCAGACACATTCATGATGTTAAAGGAGCAGACAATGCAGCGTTTATTCCTTTTATCGGCTGTGTAAACCACGCAGACCCAATTAAAAGTTCTAAATAGCAGAGCGGTTCGGGGCCCCAGAGGGACCGTGTTCACAAAGTCGCAACGCGCAGCAACTGCAGCTGCTTAATAAATCAGAGCCCCGGCCTCTGAAACGGACTCTGGTTGTAACGACCTGCCGGTGGTCGGGGTGAAGTCGTTATAGCCGAGCGATTATTACTGCTCAAACAGTCTGGATGTCCTCTGTGCAACGAGGAAACCCATTACACAGGTCCACCGGGGCGGCGCTGCCACCGCCACCATGCTGTCGTATTTAGGTTAAAGTTCTAAATTAGACTTAGTCGTGGAACAGCTGAGTCATAGCAAAAAAATAAATGCTCCCTCAAGCTGGAAGCTCCATGTGTCAGCATGTTGACTCTGCAAGTGCTGCTTTTTGAAGTACACACCAACGCGGTTCACATCTGTAAATGAGCTGATTTTATATTTAGCAGATTCTCTTTGTTGTGCTGAGAGGCGTTTACCACCAACCGGAACAGCATCGGCACGTGGAGGTGGACAGTTGATGGACTGGTGGAGGAAACCCCTTGAATGACTTTACCGCCTTTGGTCAAGAAAAAAAACCCACTTGCATTTCAGGGTCTATGAGCGTGAGTGAGAGGGGATTACTGTGCTCCCAGATCAGCCAGTGAGGCGGAGGAACAGCGAGTCCTGAGGCATCACTGGCTGAGGAGGGAGGTGATTGAGGGTAAACATGGATGAAACATGGAACACCAGGTAAGATGATGAGGAAGTTCAAGCTTTTCACTGCTTCACCACAATGAAATAAAAGTACAGGAGCTCCTTTAACACCGGTGTTGTCAATGTCCATCTCATTGGAGATGATGGGCTGACTCATCATCTGCAATGAGGAGGCGTGGCCTTCTGTGGAACACGAGCGATCTCTATGTCCGAGGGCATTCTTCTCTTCATGCACTGGAAGAGGAGTTAATAGCCCCAAGAGCTTCCTCCCTTGGTTGGGCTAAGCCTTAGCGACAGAGAGAGGGCCGCGGATAACTGGTCCTCCGCTCTGACATGAGCCAGCTGAGGACTTGGGAGGCTTGAGGAAACCCTGCAGCGCTCCAGAGCTGCTCACTTGGAGACATGATGTCAGCCATAGCAATGAGGCGAACATGGTTGGGAGATGTTGTTTAAGGCGTGACTCCAGCCGTTGCCGTGGCTTCATCCCAGTTGTTAACAAGCTGCACATGCAGATTCGAGCGGCTCCGCTCACGTCTGTTTTGTTCAGACACTGTGCGGAATACTAAACGGGGCTCGGAGAAAAATATGCATCCTTTATAACGAGTTCCTAATCTTCCCTGGTGTTTTAAATTTAACTCTTTTCCCAAACTGGGTCACATAAAATCTGCATGTATAAACAAACTCCCGCAGCGTCCCACCAGGACCGTCGTGGTCTCCGCTACAGTCTGGCTTCTGTTGTGCTGTCGTCACAGCGTTTACCTTGAATTCCCCCGTCACCTCGCCGTAAAACCACAGTGGACTTGACATATAGGAAATTGTTCTGAACCCACCTTCGTTAATGGGGTTGCAGCTGACCTTAAATTAACCTGGAAGTCAGTTGGTTCAACTCTGTCCCCATAATCCCCAACCTCTCTGTTAATGTTCTTGGTCCACAGGGCTGCAACACGGGACCACCGGCGCCGCCGAGGTGCCTGGACACTGGCGCCGGGTACCAGCTCGTTACTGGAAACACACAGCAAAGAAGCCTCACCCAGCGCTGCGCCTCTCAGATGACCACAAGTTTAACATAAAAGGGACAGGATGCAATTAAGTCCCCGAGAAACTGGCGACGCTCACGGCATGAAGCGGGACTTTGAAGGACCCCCCAAGGGCAAACCCTCCAAAAGTCGGTGATGCGCCACAAACCGATTTTTTTTTCCTTTAGTAGTCCAACAGCGATGCGAGTGATGCTGAAAGATGCAGTAGAGTCAGCGGGACGGCTCATTTTGATTCCCAGTCACAGCTGTGTAAACAGTCGTTCATACACACTTTAAGAGCACCAGAGCCGGCGTTAATCCGGAGCGCAAAAAACAGGCTTGTAAAAGGAAATATCTGAAATCGCTGTGAAAGGTTTTTGGCTCAGTATTTGGGACATTTTGGCATTTTTCTCATTTTCCTCCTGCTTCACCCAGATCTCAGCGCAGCACCTCAACAATACACATTTTGAATAAATCATAGAAATGAAACATTTGCCCGAATCAGCCTGCGGCGATGACAGGGAGCACGAGGAAAGAATTGTTAGTGTTAATTGGAAAATCTCAATCACATGTGGGAACAAGCTTATCATTGACCTTTTTAGTGCTTTGGGCAAACCGCAGCGTTGGCCTTTCGTCTTGATTCGTTTGTAATTCGTTTGAACTTTGATGCTTTAAGTGAAGTGTTGCACACTCTCTTGGAGGCTGCGCGGCAACACCAGGTCCACGCGCTCCAGACGGGATGATAAAAGGTGCGGACCTGTCCTACTTTCTCACGGTGATACTACAGGCAATCCATCAAAAGAGGGACAACTGTTCCTGTAGAACCGACCTGGTGTTTATCTTCTCCACCTGATGGATGTTGTTGTGTGAGCCCTGTTTGCATTTGCCTTGAATGTTAAAGAAAAAATAAAAAACAAAAACAAAACGGCACGCTTGAGTGCGTTAACTCACAGGAATTCAAAATGTCTCAAAGTTTAAGAATCACAAAAGTGCAGAAACACTAAAGGCAACAGTGAAGATCGGAGGTGAGTGGAAGGGTTCAGTGAAGCATCAGCCTCATTAACAGCCTGCAAGGTGAGAGCGCGCGCATGCTGGAAACAAGGACGATGCATCGCTATCAGCATGGGGAGGTACAGCTGGGGGAGCATCCAGCAGCTATTTTTGGCCCATATGTGTGAAGAGCAGCATGGACTCTGGGAAAGGGCGCCTCCATAAGCAGATGCCTGGTTGGAGGTCTGATCTCCTCATCTGCAGGTTCACTACTGACGCGGACACACTGTCTCACCTGTGGGTTAAGTTGGCCTTTTTGTCCCGTCCCCATGTTGGTTTGTGACTTCCTGTTTTATTCTGAAACGTACTCTCCCTTTGTTTCAGGCCACTTGCCCTTTCTGATGTGTCACCTGTCCAATTGTCTTCCCTGATTCCCGATTGTTTCCAGCGGTTCCCCATCACCCCCTATGTGCTTATAGTCCGGTGTCTCCCTTGGTCCTGTGCCAGAGTACCGTGTCCCATGTCATGATCACCAGCTTGTCCTTCGCTGTCACCAGAATATTTGAGACTTTTTGTATTTGTTCGATACTCGTGAGAGAGTGTATTTTGTTTGGCTTTGCCTTCTTTTTGGATACTTTAGTTTAGTAGGGCTTTTTGTTTCATTCCTCCTTGGAGGCGTTTTTGAGTTTGAATAAAGACTTTTACTTCGTGAAAAGTCCGTCCAGTGAGCCCTGTCACACACGTCAGTCTGTACTGGACGCGAGCCTTCACGAAACCCTCGTGCACTCGTGTGGGCAGCTCTCGTTCAACAGGAGCACCGGCCAACGTGACGATGGCGGGAAGGGCTGCGTGAGGCCACGTGCCACGTCAAACCCTCACGCATATGGGCCCAGACCTGGGCCGCACGTTTGGAACAGATGTCGCGACGGCAAATACCAAACCTCGTGCGTTCAAACTTGACATGTTGGAGTCCGGCGTGCTAATTAAAACACGCTCAGGCGGCCAACATGGGGGTTCGGGATGAGGCGGAAGTAGAAACCCAGACACAACGATCCATCAGAGCAGGGCGGATGACATCACATCTGTGTCGCTCCCACGTCCCCTCCAAATCCTAAAGTTAGGCAGAGAATTCAGCGCAGAAGTTGAGAAAATCTGACAGCTGCAGGAAAACGCAGCAAACAGATGAAACAAGGAGCTCCTTCAATCAGGTCTCAACCCAAAATAAAACAAACAGGAAAATAGGCCAGAAACACTCAGAAAACAAACCGCAATGAGGAAATAATGTTCAAGGCTGGCTTCAAAATCATGCAAATACACACCTGCACTCACCCACACACACCCACACACACACACACACACAAACACACACACACACACACACACACACACACAAAGCAGCAACATTACTGCAGTAATCCCAAAGTTGCTGCACCAAAACTTCAACATTTTGTGGCAGCCAGGAAAACCATGGAATCTTAAATAAGCCGTGCACGTCTGAGATAACAGCCAGACTCCAAACAGCACAGTGGAATGCAGAGACAATGGCCACAAACAGGCAGCAAGACTACTTACATCTGCTTGGAGATGTTTGGAACTGGTTTCACTGGTGGGTTAGCCAATCCCATCCTGGGGCTCCGTGTGGGACCTGAGGCATACAGACATGCTGGTTCTCCTCGGTGGTGTTTAGAAAACACACTCCGACTGGGCGCTTGTTCTGCACCGCTACCATTTTCAACACAACTGGCCGTTTCAAAACCTGCATAATCCAGATCTGATCCAGCCAATTATCCAGACATAATGAGCCGAGTGTAGAAAACGGGATCACCGTGTGATTCTCCCTCTGTGGCATTAACACCCACCACTCAGCAGATCTAACATGAAATATGGATTGAAAATATTCCCGAGTAATCCCAGTAAAATATAAACCTTCTTCAGCCACTGTAGCGTTTTATTTAACATCTCCTTCAACACTGCAGTTAGTCACCTTGATAACAGACACCTCTGAAATCCTGTTACTTACAGTCTCTGCCGCTCTACATGTCACCTCAGTGACCTCGTATGCATGGAAACCATCTGAGGCTTCAAATATAGTGCAACACTTAACATCTTTTTTTAGCGCTGTATGTTTGCATAAGTACGCGCTTAAGGGGAAAAAAACAACGCAGAAGATGTCGGCACAATAAGAAGAACTTTAAGCTCTGCAGCGCTTCTGCTGCTCGAGAGAAGATATAGACAAAACAATAGACAAATCAGGAATGCTTTAACATCCAGGCAGATGCAGCTGGAGGCCTGAAGGAAGGGTTAATAAAACGGATGCACGGGTGCAGGGAGGGGAAGAGAAGTATATTTCATGTAACGTTAGGGAGGAAAAGGAAAATACAACACTGTTGGGGGGGGGGGGGGGGTCCATGCTCCTTCTGTCACAGAAAACAACACTGAATACCAACCAGGGAAAAAAGATGGGATAGCTGCTATTTTCCAGGGGTCTCCCAGAAACCTCTGCAGCCTCCATTTGCTCCTTTTCAGCCTTTCCACTGTTCCTTTCAATTGACTCCAGAAGCTGGACAAACACCCTGTAATACTCATTTAGCAGCACGTTAATGATTTTAGATAAATCCATTACAACCTATCGGCAGCATTATGTGGACACGGAGGATGACTAACATTTCACCTAATATGGCCACTGTTACATAAAGCTGGATTAACTGTGGCTAATTTAAGACACTACTTCTCCAATAAGATATCAGCGGGTCACAGTTGCTCATCGACTATTTTTGCTGTGTAGGGTAAAGATAGTCCAGATCTCCTCTGGGCTGATGGCTCCGTTTGCTGGAACGATGCGATGTTTAACAGTTGCTTTGTGATTTGATTCAGGATGCGGATGCAGGACGCGGGCTCCCTCGCTCCCCCGACTCAGCCCCACTTATCGTTCACAACACTGACGTGGTTGGCCCGACTGGAGGCTGATAGCGGAATTAGGTTTAGTGCAATTTAGGGTTTGCAGAGCCAAAGGTTTATCTCTCCTGAAGCCATGTGGGACCATCATTTTTGATTGTGTGTGTGTGTGTGTGTGTGTGTGTGTGTGTGAGAGAGAGAGAGAGAGAGAGGGAGAGAGAGAAACATTTGCAAGGTCATTCACTGACATGGGAGAGTTAGATCAATACATTTGTGACAGACTAATGATCTCATAGAGAACAGTGAGAGGTAAAATCAATATAAAAATGAATATCGTTGTATTATATATCTCTTCATGAAAGGTGCAGTTTTCATTCGCCGATGACTGTTGTTTATCGTAAACACACGCGACGCTTTAGCGTTTTCATTCCGAGTGTTTGGTTTTAACAAGTCCAGCCGTGATGAAAAGACCGAGACAACGTGAAGTGAAGCGGGTCAGCAGCTGCTGCACCGGGTCGGCCCGGGGGGGTGTGGAACGAGGCTCAGGGGCGTTATGACATCACCTGTCATACGGGAGGAGGTCTGTGACAGTGACGTGGTGTAAAGATCCTCCGTCCCCTCCACAGTTCATCGCCTCTCTTGTCTGTTGACCACGGGTCGCTGCTACGACTTGTTTTATGTTCTGGGGTCGCTTCATCAACATGATAAAAATAAATATCAATATATTGATAAATACTGAAGTTGGTGTGAGTGCCCTGGTGACCTGCCCAGGTGTGTCCATGAAGGATCCTGGAAGGATGGATGGATGGATGAATGGATGGATGAGTGGAAGGATGGATGGATGGATGATAGATGGAGGGATGGATAGATGGATTAATGGATGGGTGGCAGGATGAATGAATGGATGGATGAGTGGAAGGATGGATGGATGGATGGAAGGATCACAGAGATGCACAAACCTCCAAAGTAGAGCTTCAAAGGTCTTGAATGGAGAGGAATATCCAACACACACGGAGGGGAGGGGCTTGTGGTTGGCCACACCCACAACATCCATACAGAACCAGGATGTCATTTCCAATGTGCCTGTTTTATTCCTAAATAAAGGGAACATTCTAACCATGCATCATTGTCCATCATGGAGCGTTTTGGCAAAATGCTGCTTCAGATGTCAGAAGTTCTGCAGTCTTCCTTTTGCTGTGATAAATATTCACATCCTGGTTGGTTTGTAACAGCCTCCACATGTTCACCAGCTCTGTTCGTGTCCTCCGCCTCATTTTCAGCCGTAAAATTTTTGTTATTGGGGATGTGATGAACAGATGGTTCAGGATAACAACACACACTTCCAGAGTCTTGGCTTCTATTTAAAGTCACAGGTGACAGCAGTTGTACACACACACACACACACACACACACACACACACACACACACACACACACACACACACACACACACACACACACACACACACACACACACACACACACACACACACACACACAAACACACTGCTCCAGTGTCGCTGGGCTGGTGCTTCAATTATTGTCAAGAATAAATACAACAAAAGCTTCACAGGAATATGAAACCGTGGAGCCACATGTTGTAATTTGACACACTCAGGTGAGATGTCCTCCTTCCTGTGCTGCTCCAGTGCATAATTTCCTCACATTTACTTCCTTTATGTCAATGTAGTCACTCTAAAACTTCCTGGTAGATTAAATTAAACACTTTCGAGCATAAGGGTGTGCTTTGTGGCTCAACTTGGCTCATTTCCTGTCCACAGTTCTGGTTTTTTATCGGGTTTATAGGTTTATTACATTGACAGTCAGCTATGAGGTTTGAATACTGTAAGGTACTGAGAACCTAAAAACACATCAATTATTTCATTGCTAAAGTAGAAGGCCGAGGCCTGTGAAGTCAGTTCAGGATGGTTATATCATTTGAAGCTGCAGGTGAACATACATTCATATTTCAGTAAAGTTTGATCTGGACTCTGAGTCATACTTTCACTTTTCACTTTTTATTTATTTATATATATAGAGTCATAGCCTCACTTGGCTGTTCATCGTTCACCATTCTGGATGTTTTACAAGGTCAAAGCATTCAACAGCTTCAAACATTTATTTTGAATAATTTAAAGCTTCACTAGCGGGCTCGATTGGCAGCTTCAGGATTTTTTAATGTTACCGTAATTCAAATTTTAGTTATAAAACCCTCTGAAGGTCATACAAACTTATCACACCACACACAAACAGTCGTTAAAAATAGTTCTGAAGTGTGAAAGATGCTGTATTTTTCTCTGTTGTTCACCAGAAGGAACTGATATGTTATTTAAGCTCTTTTTAAAGGTCTTCTTCCTTTTCTGTGCTGCATGTCTGTTAACTGGATATATTTGGGAACAAGTCAGTCAGTGAGTCTAAATATTGTTACTTTTAATATTGGTTCATGTTGGAATGTTCTCCCTGATGATTCACTCTCTAATTGTCCAGCGTGTCAACCACCAACCAGCTGGTGTTTCTGAGCAGAGCCGGCAAATAAAGAATATTCTGCGCTGCAGGCATGATCTCAGAGGTGTTTGCGAGAGCACTTGACCTCCAGCTTCAAATCCAGGCCCCTGATTGGCTCCTGATCCCCCAGACGGCGCTCTCCAGCCCATCAGCCACCTGGTGTCCTCAGAAAAGGAGCCAGCACCCAAAGTTACGTCTGAAATAACAGAAATGACAGAAGGACCGGCTCATTTGAAGTATAACTGTTATTATTCTGCACACGCTGAAGTTTGACCTCCTCCACTCTGTCTCTTTGGGTTTACTTTAGATCAATCATTTCTCTTATTTACCGTTTATATATTATGAATAATAATTCACATTTTAAAGCTTTTTCTTAGTCTACTTAACCATCATTTGTGTGCCTATTTGCCGATGTAATACCTACTTTACTGCATGTGCCAGTCAGTATTATGGCTTTTGGTGAACTCGGTAAATCTTTGGGGGGATTTAAATGAAAAAATCCCACACAGTTTTATTTAAAGTATTTTTGTCCCTGTAGATATCCTTTAAAAATTATAGAAATGCAAATATACACACTTTTGCAACCATTTTTATGCAAACAGGAAGCCTAATCTTTCCACTCTACTATATCCAGAGCCATAATTCAAATAATAATCTATTTTTCACCATTGTGGTGCATCCTACATGTTTGCCCCATCTGTTTAGCACGCTGGGATTCATCCACGTTAAGAGCATGTGTTTGTGCAAGTCCGTATGCAGCAAGTTACGTGCGCGTCCGTATGTGTTCACTAAATATTGCATATTTACTCCACAATAACGTTGAGAGCTGCTCTCTGCTCAGCATCTGCCGCCTGTTTGATTCTGTTATCTCTGATGACCTCCACACAGTCGGACGTCAAAAGAGCAGATGTTGGGTTTGCCTCTCCTCTCGCGCATTTGAACAATATCTGAAAACGGGAAAATTCCATCACACGGCATTCCCGGCATTCCCACACAACCCTGGGATGGGATCTCCTGCTTCTTTCCACCACCTTCAAGCGGGACCAGCACCTGGACGCTGTCCAGCACCATCAGCATCTCGAACCGGCTCCGAGAAGGTCCCTGATGTCACCTAACCCTTCAGTGTTCAGAAAGTTTCTAACAAACAACCAGCAGCTGCATTCAAAGCATCCGTGGAATGTTGTGGTGGACACAAGGGCAGCAGGCCGTCGGTCGCAGGCTGGATTTATAAATCCTGATTGATTCTGAACTTCTAAAACCACAACAATGAAAAATAGCATTAAGGCTGGACTTTAAAAACAGAGCAAGGATAAATGATTTTGCACATTGTGGGTTCAAAGGCTTCTGCGTCAATCATAAGCTGCGAGGCGGGTGGAAGCTTTAGGTGGAAGGAGCTAAAAGTATAATGTCGTGTGGCATTAAAGCACGCGGTTTCTGCGGCGTGAGTCGCGGTGCAGCGGCTCCATGAGGGCTGGTCTCTCTGAGCGCACGGGCTCTGCTTCTGTTTCAATGAAAGGGCCTTATCAGAGGCCGTGAGCACACCCGGACATGTGTCTGCATGTGTGCACGAGTGTTAACACATCACAGATATTAAAGAGGAGAGGAGGTCACAGGGGGATTGAGCTGCTGCATTTATTCTCTCTCTCTGTGTCTCTCTGTCTGTCTACATCTCTCTCTCTCTCTCTCTGTCTCTCTCTCTCCCTCCATCCTACCAGAGCAGACCGTGTGACCAGCGACAGTGAGCTTTAACATGTGCTGACAGATCATCAATACCGAATAGTGTTTTTAGCTTTTAGGGAGAACTATTTATAACAGCACTGCACCATCGCTCCAAAACCAAATCCGATATTTCCATGGGACGGAGCACCGAGGGCTGCCCGGTTCTGCATCCTGACAAAGTGCACGTTCGACTGCAGGTGCGAGCTAATGATGTTTCCAGGATCGTATAACCGGGACTCCTGTGTTTAATCCTGCACTTTAAACCCCAGCCAGAGCATCCGCAGCTCATTTTCCACGTGTGGTTCAAGCGGCAGCTAGAACCTGCGTCCTCCAGCACATCTCCGTTCAAACACTCAATTTTGGCTTACACCACATTAATGGACCTAACAGCCTTTCCCCGGCTCCTCTGGGGTCTGGAGCTTCGCCCCCGTACTGTAAGCATCGCTCTTCAATAATGGCAAACAGCTTTTGATGCGATAAAATGCTTCTTCTTCAAGTGTGACCCAGATGACATTAACAACTTCCCAACCGGAGCAGGACCCAGGAAGTCAGCATTTAAATCGCTGGCTGTGTTTATTCCTGTCTTCCTCTGCCTGTTCTCACAGAGAGAACAGGTGACTAACTGTGAAATATTCAGAAATGTGCCTTTAGAGATGTCAAACTTGTTAAAAAGAGTTTAATTTAATCGTATCAAGGGTTCAGAAGAGTGAGGATCAGAGCAGCTGTGATGGTACAGCTCCTGTTTTTGGAGAGTGAACACCGTACTTGAACTCTTTGCCATTGTGTGTTTACAGGAAAGAAAAGTTCCCGGCACATGAATTATTAAGGGCACGGGGCACATGTTGGACAGCCACAATCCCCCCGTGTTCACGCGTGTGACAGTGTGCGTGGAGGAGGGTGGGCACAAAGGACATCAAGAATGCATTTACACTATGTCAGCAGCCATGATCGCTTCTGCTGCGCCTCTCATGAATCCATCTATCTTCTGTTCCCTCCATCATATCCGCTCCATCCGTCCGTTCCACCCTGCTCATTTCAGCAGCCCTTCCCCCCCCCCCCCACTGTCCACCCACCCAATCCTCCATACTGTTGCGGCAGCTGTCACGTCTCCTCGTTTCCATAAACAAGCCAGTGTCTGTAAGCACCTGCTGGATAAGCCATGAATCTTTAATAGGCCCACACCACCGCTGATGAGCGCTGATGTCTGTTCGGATACCAGCAGCCTGAAAACAGGTCCCCTGGGGCCCAGTCAGTCAGTCAGTCAGTCAGGCCCCTGTGTACAGGCAGTCAGGCGTGTCCATACAGCTAATTTCATTCAGACAATTTACTCAATCCACATGTCACATGTTAAATTTCATCTACAACATTCAGCTAAACATGTGACATACGGCATGGGCATTGTCCATATGTTAAATATACATGTATAGTATTATATATCTATATAATACTATATATTTATAGTATTATATATGTATATATAATACAGATCCTTCACATGCAGTTTTTTTAATAGCTGATTTAATTACTTTTATGTAGGAGATATGCATTCAAAACAGCAGAAAAGTGTTGAAGAGCTTCCTTTTCAGTAGTAGCTGCACACTGGCCATGAAATAACGCCGATAAATACAAAAATGTGGGTTCTAAACATGAGGTGAGGTCAAACTGGCTCACACATTTATAATAAATGAAGCTCAAGTGATACCTCTCTAATTTGGCCCGTTTCAAGATCTCCCTGGTTATTACGACATTAAAGACCTCCCGTCAGAAAGAGAACCAAGAAAAGGCTTTTACGGAGCGGCAGTTCGGCCGTTTGACCGGCAGGCTGGGCCAGCGCCGCCCAGAAGTCCGGTCGTCATCCCTGCTGTCTGCCCATTAAATTGGGTCAATACTAACAAGCCCAGCGCTGCTGTTGTGGAAGCTTTAGCCCCCGAAGCTGACTTCCCATCACAGGACCTACGTTACGTAAGAAAGAGGGGAGAACGGCGGAGGCAGCTCTGATGGATTTGTTTGTTTTGGGAGCTTTAAGGTTCCTCTGCAGTTGATGCTGCCCACCAGCACAGAGAGGCCACCACACACACACACACACACACACACACACACACACACACACACACACACACACACACACACGCACGGGCAAATCTACCATTTATGGTGCAGTAATTCGGGCAAATGCTTGAGCTGTGGCTTTTTTAACTGGAACTGCTGCACTGAGTGTCAGCTAGCGGAGCTGCAGATGGGTCAGGTGCCACCACGGGAGGGGTGTCCTCATGTAAGATTCATGGCAGGGTGGCACACAGGTGGAGCCTCTTGAGTGTGTGATACCGAGCGTTCACGCTGAAAATTTAACCTACATGAGGTCCTTCAGCGCGGTGCCGCCTTGGCCGGCCCCTCCGGGTGGGGTTGGCACGGGCTCCGGCATACCTCCACGGACGCAGCAGGCTGCCGTGAGTCAAAGTCACTTGGTAAATGCTGGCCTCACACACAATTACATAATTGGCAGTTATGTAAAACCCGTTACTGTCGGTCAAATTGCCGCTTTAACCCTGCTATTCGTCTTTGTGGGGATTTTTTAAACCCCCTTTAGAATCATCTCACATCACTTCGCAAAAAGAGGCTTAAAGTTATAAACTCTTTTATGAGATATAGAGTGCTTTTTCTATTATTTCTCAGCGCTTTATCCGTTTCCATTTTTCACCTCAGATCAGCCTGCTCCGTGTTTCCGCCTTTCCCTTTGTGAAATTGAAGTCATTGCCTGGTATTATTTTCTTCTTACTCCTCCAGCATCAATCTTCAAACTGATATCTGGCTGTCCGGACTGCAGTCAGCAGGATATGTATAAACTCATAAACATCATCAAACTCAAGTCAAAATTCAGGTCTGAGGCTGCATCTTTGCGAGCTCAGTCACTAAAATAAGATTTTGTTCACCTCAGTCATCGTTATTTCCATCTCCCCCTCATGAACACCCTGGCCCGCTCCTCCTTAAACATCCTCTGAGAGCTCGTCTCTGTCAACACCAGGAACAGCAGCATTCATATAACTCTGCACAATTGCAGTCGCCACAACAGTTTTGGGCCACAGAGACAGATTGTTACGTAACAGGATTGTGTGCATAAAAGAGGTTGATGATGGATGACAGACTCTTTATTGGCATTGCACAAGTACGACAAAACTGAAAGCAATCCTCGGTGCATGAATAAATAATAAGAATAGAGAATTAATTATTAAAAAAAAGGTACTGGACTAAATATCAAAAGTACACTTTCACACATGCACACGTGCACACGCACTAACATCCATCCTGCAGCTATTCCAGATTTCCTGGTTTTAATCTGCTTGTTCTTCATTTGTGCGTTCTGGATCTCCCCCTGAGCAGAGGGTGACCAGGATGGATGAGTCCAGTGAGGAGATCATCTTCTGAGCGGTGCTGATGATGGCCCATCATGGTGGCTTCATCTGTGAGCTTAATGATGGTGTTAAGGTGAGGGGGGGTCACAGTGGTGAGCACCAGGTGAAGAGCAGGGGGCTCAGTGCACAGGCGGGGGGGTGCTGAGGTCTGTGGAGATGTGGGGGCCCTGACCTTCTGGGAGCAGCCTGACAGGACGTTCAGAGTCCACCAGCAGATCGCCTCTTATTCCACCAGCTGGTGTTTTGGTGGTGACTGTAGAGGAAAGATCCACACACATCGGTCTGATGTTGGTCCCCAGCTGCTCCAGATGTGGCCAGTGGCCACTTCCTCCTCTGTGGAACTGGTCTTCCTGTTGGACAACTGGTGTGTATCACATGTTGGGAGGGAGACACAGAATGATGTGAGTCCAGTCCAGCCTCTCAAAACACTTCATACCAGCTGCAGTGATGCTGCTTATGTTCACTTTTCTAGGCCAGGGGAACAGTATACACTTTAAAGTTCATTTCTCTGATCATTGTTCTTGTTATTTTCATTCTGTACTGGTAAACAAATATTCTTAAATTATTATGGCTCAAATTTCATGTGAATAATAAAACTGATGATATTTAACCTTCAACCTCCTTTATTTATAATAAAGGCTCTATGTCATAACATTGTATAGATTTTAGACAGAAATGCGTCCTTGTAGCTTTTTACATAAGCTGCAATTTCTGGATGAGAATTATCCTGCGGTAATCCTGTTTGCTACACTGAGGAGCACACTGGAAGAGACAAAAACAGCATTGGGAAAAAGGAAAATCAATCCCCTGTCTTCATGGGCATTAGCTGGTAAAATAGTTAAAGAGAGAAAAAATTCTTCTTCTGTGGTTCCTGATTGTTGATCTGACTGGTTACCAGGGTGTGTGTGGTGAAGTGCACGTGGGAGCCCACCCTTACCTGACTGGGTATGCTGGGGTGGGCACGGCCCTGCAGAGATGCATGGGTGATGCACCCAGTGAACGCATACACAACCAATACAGTGATGAATGGATAAGACAGATGTGAGATGAGGTGGAGAACATTCCTCCCCAGTGCAGGCACACGCTTTTCTCTGCTAAATCAGACGTTTTTTTTTATCAAGGCCTTTTGCTCTTCTCTCAACATTTCGCAACAATATCCTAAAACCCTCTGCGACCTGGTTTGCAGGCATCATAAATCCCGAGCTGCGTCCCTCTCCCACCACCCAGACCTCTCTTCTGCCTTGCACATGAGTGGATTTGTGTTTCTCCAACTCTCTCCCTTATCCAAATAAATGTCAGCCCCGATCTCTGTCAGGACAGATAGATACAAAGCTCCTCTGCTCCACGCTGTTACGGATAGTGGAAGACTATGACGGGCCGTCACTTCGGGGGGGGCAATCAGCCAATCACGTTACAACCTGGGCGATCCTGTTATGGCGCGTTCATCTGCTTGTGTGCATGAGCAGCTGTGGCGTAACCCCGCATGCACCACGCATTGACCTTGGAGTCTCAGTGTGCCAGCACTCAGGATGTGACTCCACAAATAACCAAACATTGATTACCACTAACACACACGCTGCACAGTGATGAGTAGAAAAAAGGGCAGCGATATCGGCTGCACACGGGACATGTTATTTCCCAGTCTCTCTCTCTCTCTCTCTCTCTCTCTCTCTCTCTCTCCCTCTGTCTCTCTCTCTCTCTCTCTCTCTCTGTGCCAGAGTGTCCCTCACCTTTTTTTTCCACGCGCTTTGCTGCACTTTCCATTACTGGGAGGCATGGCAAATACAATATTGGCTATTGTGTACCATCAGGCTGTTTGGAAAACATGTCATAAGGTCTAATAAAGCAAGGGCTGGACCTGTGAATTCAACAAAAGAAGTTATCTAGGCCCAGTGAGCTTTTCCTTCATTTTTTTCCTCTGGCAGAGAACTAAGGAGGGCAAAAGCATGAGACTGGAACAGACCCTGTTGTCCCGGGTCTGAACCTATGGACTCTTTATAAACAAGTGCACTCGGGCAGATAACAGTGGCGCAGCAGACATTTATTGCACATCTTATGGTCATGAGCTCCTGCTGGTAGTCGTCCCAAGGTCCCCTAAAATGTTTGCAGAGGCATCCTCTTTAATTTTGGGAAGGCAGGCACAGCAGTAATGGAAAGTGACACTATCTAGCCAGCCCTCATTCCCCCCACAGGGCATTTCAGAGCCGCGGCTGTTGCGGCTTCTACCCGTCCGATGGCCCAGATGTCTGATTATTTCCACACATTCACAAGAAGCGGCGTGATTACCAGCGCACCGCAGTCTCCTTTTTATTTCCATGATCGCTGAAGGCATCGTTGGAGCTGAGGGGAGGAGGCGGAGGCTCGATGGCGTGTTAGCGCTACCACTAGCAGAGTCACCGCAGGGACTGTGAGGTCACGGCTCTGGGGTCGCTGCGGTCTGCAGGGATTTCCACACATCGACCAGCAAGCGGGAAGATGAAGTCATGCGCATTTACATGCAGCTGATTGAAAACGTGATGTTGTATTTTTCACCTACTGGGGGGGTTGATTGAGATGCTGTAGGGTTAATGAAAGCATCTCTGCTGTCTAAATGTGAACCTCGCTAACATCAACACAAGAGAGGGTCGGCAGGGAGTACTGTTGGGAACACAAGAATGTGTTAACTGGTTAAAACATAAATGCTCTGGAGCTCACTCACTGACATTAAAATTGCTTTTCGATGTGTCTAAACGACAACCTGAGGTTCATTCCAGTGAGACCCAAACACACACACACACACACACATACACACACACACACACACACACACACACATGCACACACACACACACACACACACGCACACACAGGACAATATCTTCTCATGCAGGACTTCAGAGGCAATCAGCCCAGAGGGTAAACAGATTTGATCAGCTGAAAAGGCCGAGGACATCTGAAAGATTGACACAGACTGGCTGCAGACGGCTGCAGAGCTGGCAGACAGGAGGGGAAACTATTTGTCACAGTAAATTGGCACCATTTTCAAAACAGCACAGCGTTCCCCCGTGCGATGCACGGCAGCGCCCGGCTGAGCCAGAATGGAGGGGCAGATTGTCCGCACCCCTACGCACTGGGAAGCCCCCGAGGAAGGACGGACAGAGACTAAACAGGAAAAAAAAAAAAAAACAAGTTTAAGTTGTGTAACATTTTAGCCCGTAGCGCTCATCTTGTCCTGTCCTTCTGCTCAACTTAACCGCTGCCCCGAGGAAGGCTTCACCAAATGACCAACCTTTTACAAAGTCTGAATATTCATCTCTGACTGAACTGTTCCAGCTCTGATGTATTCTGCTCAACGGTTCTGCTTCCTGTCGCAGCCAGAGCAAGAAAAAAGAAGGCATTATCTCATAGCAAGGCCCTCGGGGGTCTGCGTATCCCTCCCAGAAATATACACAGATGAAGACAATTGAGTGTAGATCCCTTAATTCCAAAACATGAATACCTGTAACAAGGCCCCCTGCTGTCTGGTGATAATTACCTTAGCTGCCTCACCGTGCTGCCGTCACATGAATGCATCATATACTCTACAAGAGTTTATATATCACGTGATTAAAAATGTGTCCGACATTTTTGGCTGGCTCTGTTGGGATTAGAACCTTTGCCTCTTGATGAAAGGTCCCACTCCCAAAGGGAGGAAGCAGAGAAAATGAGATCAACCTTTATTTACACAACCGCTGATATAAAAATGTAATGGCGACTGTGGCTGGTGAAACAAATCACAAAAAGACGCATGATGGCTGGGAATTGAACAAATTGAGATGTCAGTCTGTGGCTAGCCTTAGCCCATGGGCAAGGCGTGAGAAATAGAAGAGTCTTCCAAACAGCATGTTCCATCTGCCACAGGAACAAATCTCCCTGGAAAAAAAAAAAAACATATTTAATGAAGCAACATGTCTGCTGTAGTTTCAAAATAAAAACAATAAAAAAATTGGTTAAAAAAACCCCAAAAACTTGCAATTAAATCAACTGAGATGGCTCTTTTGCTCAAATTAATGGTCTGAAAAATGCCCCTTTGGGGACAAATAAATTGGAAAGGGACCAGAGCTGCACAGAAACGACCATAAATGATGAAAAGCCCTGTATGATGGTGGTGGTGGTGGGGGGGCAGTGGGGGGGGCACCCTGAAGGCTTTTGTGATACATTAAACAACCGTCCAGCATCACCCTGGTTCTGGAGAATGGTCTAGTTCTACATGTGGCCCTGGAGGTTGCGTACAGCACGGGGCTGGTGCAAACTGGCTCACTCATGATGCCCCAAGCCCCCCCGACCCCCCCACCTCCTGAGACCTCATCCACGAGAGACTTTTCAATAATCCAGCGGCAGCTTTTAAAATGATAAAATGGCCGACCTGCCAAGGGTCGAGTGAAAAGCCCCTGGGCACAGCAGAGAGTGTTTATTTGTGATGATTTGTGACTTTTTCCTGCACCATTTCATCCTCATCCACGTTACTTCAGGGTCCCGAGCACAGTCTCATGCGTTAATTTGGGTGGCGATGCCAGGCACGGTTTTTACGTCATATATGTGTGATGCAGCGTGACATGTCCTCGTGTCTGCGTGGGGCCTCTCTGTGCTCGCCCACACTCCTAAAACATGCACACTGGGCTTAAGAATGGATAAAAATACATTAGACCTGAATTAAAAACCAGGAATGGAGCTGAGGGCTAAGTAGGTCTTCAAGGGTCCTTCCTGCAGCTGAACGTCAGGGCGGTGGGCCCGACCCCTCGTTTGTTCATCGGTGGTAACCTGGACACTGGCAGAGGGAGACACCAACACGTTACACTGAACTAACTCATCTTCCCGCGTGCTCTCGCTGCCCTTTGGAAAAAGGATGTCGGAGGGAATTACAATTTGATGACGGCCTCTTGAGCCGCTCTGGAAGACAACCCGATGCAAGTGCTCCTCCCAAGTGGTCAGACTGGGAATACCCCGATCCGTCAGCATGCTCCCATTACCAGATGTTCCTGCGCCAGAAACGCAATCACTGTCGACCCCCGCGGTTGGATGGAGGTCTCTCAGAGGATTCACCTAACCCGCACAGAGAAATGTGGCCTGAAACACCAAGGTTGGCTCAGATCTGGAGCTGCTGCCACCTGCTTTTTGACATGTTGGCTACGGCCTGGCACCTGCGTGTGTTTGAAACAGATCTGAGCACGGTGGCGTGCTCAATATACAGTAAAGGTCCACAAATGTCAGGGTCTGTGGGGTCTTTGCTCAGTTGTCATTCTGATGCTCCCTGTCTCTGCTTAGGACCTGGAAGGGGACTGGAGGGGGCGGAGCTGCACACCTGAACCTCAGCTTTCTGAACAATTACCTTGTGTGAAATTTTGACCCCACCCAAACACACACACACACACACACACACACACACACACACACACACACACACAGTTTTATTGTCTGATCTCCTCTTCTTCTCCGGTGTGCAGCCAGCCTGTGTCTCCGCTGCTCTTTGCCCAGTGTTTATGTTCATTTTCCTCTGTGGAAGAATAAATATTTCTTTTTTCCTGCCGACCTGACCTCTCTGAGTGATCTCCACCAGCTTTCGGGGTTTGTCCTGCCAACAAATGAGGACGCCAGGTCCAAAGTTCTGAAGGAAATGTGTAGCTTGTTGCACAGTAACGTGCTGCAGTGCTCATAACCATATGTTGCAGCAGCCAGTCCAAACAACACCGCGCTTTGAGCACGTTTGGTCTCTCATATGACATCTGACAGACAATGAATAATTATTCTGGCCTTTTATTTTGTTACTTTGTCTTCCATCATTAGTTATCCAAACCTGGATCCTGTTTCCACCCCATTAATGCATCATAATTACTGTCTGTTTTGTGCCGAGAATCTGTGCAGGATATTTATCACTTATTTATCATCGTCAGATTATATATATATATATTATATTATACATATATATATATATATATATTCTTCTGTGCTTTCCATCCTTCTGCTACTACCTGAGTGGATCAGGCGACCTCCTGCGAGTAGCACATGTAGGATCCATCATACATTACAATAATTGGCCACGAGTACCCCCTGTGGTTCTTGCTTGTTCACAAACAATGCCCTTGGACTCATTATTCAAGATTAAGTGGTTCTCCTCTTCAGCTTTAAAGGGACGAAGTTTTGTTTATATTTTGTTAATGTCTCTTTGCTTTCAGTGGCACAGCATTAATGGAAGTGGAGCCATTTACCCTGACACTGTAATGTGAAAAATAAACGGATTCTCACACTCCAGCAAAAACCAGCAGTTTAGTGTCCACTAAAAACGAGCAGAGCCCACGCTGTGTACACGCATAACAGGACAAAAGCATGCATGCACATTGTTTAGTCTTGAATGGAACTCGCTCATCTGCTGGTTAACCATGAAAAAAACACAGATCAAGAAAGGCAGAATTGTTCTTGACCTGATAGATAGAAAACATTTCACTCCTGTTGGTTCTCTACAGATGAAGAGGAGAAGAAATGTAGTCAGAGGTTTGACCTCAATGTCTCTCTCTCTCTCTCTCTAACACACACACACACACACACACACACACACACTCACACACATAAACACACACGCACACACACAAATGCACACACACACACACACTGGTTTGCTGTTAGAGGCTTATTCTTGTCCAGGCCTGGTGGGGGTTTGTGGGGGTTCAAGGACAAAAGCAAGAATCCATCCTGGACAAGGTGCTAGTCCATCATAATTAGAGCCTGTGGATGAGAGCTGATGGAAACACACATTCTTCTGATGCAATCTAACAATGGCTCCATCTACGACCTTCTTCAGTGGCCCACTCCGACGTGCTGCTTTTGTTCAAAAGCGTGTGTTCAGTAATGCAGCACACCCTGTCACAGGTACTCTAGAATCACCGAATAGCCGTTGAAATCAGGACGCAGCTTTACCATCAACCTTTTAACCTTCGTGTGTCAGAAATGATTCCAACTGTGTGATTGAAATGAGCGGCTCATTAAAGAGGGAGCCGGCCCAGAAATGAAGCTCCATGTGAAATCACTTCACTTTAAACACATATTTATGTGTGAAGCCTTAATTGTGATTGTGGCTCTCCTCAACACCTCCGACAATGTATTTTTCATAAAGTCCTACCTCTGATTGTCACATTTGGTAGCTGATTACGTTAGTCATTTTCAAAATGAGCTACAACAGCCGTCATTACCCTCTTTTATGCGTCGTGAAATTCCCAAAGCAGCTTGCAGAAATTTGAAAACCACCTGAAGCTGACTGGAGATAAAACTGTGCCACCTTATCTTGCCGTGTTTGCACTCCCCGCTTCTCTCTGCAGTCATCGCGCAATCTGCCCTCTTCCTCCTTCACCCTGCTGCTCATCTCAAAGGCTCCAAACCGTGGCAGCCGGAGCCACCAGACAGATGCTCCAGCCGTTCTTTCCCAGCAGTCACGCTGGAATTGAAAAACCACTGAGTCGGTCCCACGACGGCGAACCATCGATGCCGCCGCCTGCAAATCCAATGGAGCGTTCGCATCCAGAGGAAGCTGTTTGAAGCCTGTGGCACGTTATCATCCCTGTGCAGCGCCGATTGAAAGGTTGACATGTCGCAGCAGGAAAGAGTCGCAGTGGCTTATTAATAACCATATCATCAGCTCTGTACCATCAGGTGTCTTAGTAACAGCCACAATAAACAAGCCTGTGGAACAGAAGCCTCCGGGGAGTAGGTGTGCAGCAGCCTCTGCCCTGCTATGACATCCGCTTCGTCTCATTAAGGTGCTTTTTTTAGCCTGGAAAGTTATGAATTGTTTTTTTTTCTGCACCAGATGTTTCCCTGATTACAGCTGGATTGTCAGTCATAATAGCATGAGCGGGAGCAACGGTATTAGAAAGTGTTATAAGAACGGGTCTGAAATTACTCCTGAAATTGAAAAGACCCAAGAGAAGAAGCTTAATTGTTATTTAACAATTGATTGTACATTGAAATGGGAAGGCCAGATGGGGGGGCAGCCCTGAGCAGCTGCAACTTGGTGTGCCGCCACTGTGGATCAAACCTGTGTGTTATTTGATGGTGGTGGGAGGAAACCCACACAGGCACGAGAGGCTCGCGGTTCCCTACCCGTGATATGGAGCCTCACTTTTCTTAAGTCAAAACCAGTTTTTCCATCCACTAATTCCAGTCCTTTAAAAAAGCAGATAAGCTGCCTCCATGGCCCATGGTTATTCTAATGCTGCACGATGTGACAGGAAAATAGAAGATCCCAGGTGTAGAAATATAATCCTGGTGACAGCGTGCCGTCTGTGCTTGAAAGTGTGTCAAATCCTTTGTTCCTTGGTCAAAAAGCATGGGCGATCGATAACAGCTTTAATACTATTACAGGACACTTATAAAATATAACTCTTTGCTCAGATGCCCCGTTGTAATACCAGTGCAGAGCCAAAGACAGGATACACTTTGTAAAGGTCACCAGTCCACCAGCAGAATGGTGTCTGCAGCAAGAGTTCACACATCTTTGTGCTGAAAGTGGAGATACTGTATATTAGAGCTGCTGCATGAGTGAAGCTGGTGCAGAGAACACGGAGGATGAGAAAAGAGGGTTTTGCTCCCAACGAACGACTCCTGCCCCTCATGACTTTGAACTGGAATTTCTGAAAATGTGTTGACCAAAGAACATAAAAGAGACAGGAAAGGAAATATAGCTGCCTTCCTGCCTTCCTGCATTCAGGATAAAAGTCCTGAAGGTTTGGAGTGTCCAACAAATATCCAAGGTCAAGAAATTATACAGTAACAGTATTGGCATCTCCTGGGTGTGGTCTTGAGAAATGGACACAGAAGTGAGTAAATAAGCCCCTCCTCTTCTGCTTTTACTCTGTTTTCTTTTTTAAATGAAGAACAGAGAAAGACTGTGACAAAAGAGGCAAAGCTCCAGCAGCAGACAAGGTCAGAGTGGAGGTGGGACATCGGTAACCCTTCATACTTCATTAGCAAAGTTGCACCATGCTGGGATATTTTTCCACTTCATTAAAACAATATTGATAAGCACTAAATGAGCGCTCCTACAGATGTTTGTTTTTACGCTAGAATTGATCCCTCCCTCCGGACTCCTCTGCCATCACCACACATTAACGCTAGCCCAGCGTTTCTTCATACTTTCTCGTTAAACATGAGCTCCCCTGCAATTCCTGTCCTTCTCATCCTTTCCTTGACCCAGTTCTTCCTTGTGTGAGCACCGTCTCCCCACCAGCACCTTGCTGGCATAATGAGGAGGGTCATGCACCAGGTGGTCGGAGGTGACGTATGACAAATTGGTTGCATTTACATTTTCTCGAAAAAGAATCGTATGGAATAGTAATGAGCTTGCAGGATTCGCTCCGGCGGGACACGCAGGACATCTCGTGCTTCTCCCATCTGTCGTTTCTGATTGGGGCTGGTGAAGTGCAGCAGCACTCGTCCAGTGGCCAGTCGGTTCCTGCATGACAACCAGGGTCTGGTGACGGAACAACATGTGTCCACTCTCAACAATTATTCATCCAAATTTCTATGAAATGTCACACCAAATGCATGAAACAGAGGAAGGATGAATACTAACTGCACCAGCAATGCATGAAGTAATTTCCTTTACATTTGTCTCCTTTTTTGGGGGGTTATGAAAGCTATGATGCCCAGAGGCCAGTTCTCCATTTATCTGCATATGCTGCTGCACAACAGCACCAAAATAGAAAGTTTGGATTGGTGCAGCAACCCATCTGAAAAGCAACCCTTCTGGATCATGTTTGCGTTCAGGTTCAAAGCTGGAGGAAAATAGAATCCAACAGTAATCCTGTCAGGAGAATAAAGACCTCTGCCCCATGATGGATGAGACTCTGAGGGCGTAGAGAATGTCCAGTACTGGCAGAAAGTGCGAGAGCACCTAAATTGATCAAAATGCAATTTACTGTTTGAAGGTTCTATACAATAGATCCTTTGTCATGCTGTGGCTCTAAGGTCAAAAGTTGGCTATAAAATGAACTACCTCCATTCTGTATAATTACTAATTTGCCTAATAAAAAGTATAACAATTATATGTGGACGTGTTTATGGGATGGAGAGCAGCAGACGTCTTCGTGTCGCTGCTGCAAGTTCATCAGGAAAAGGAAAGACACACAGGAGGGAGCAACAGTGATGAGGAAGAGGGTGAGAAAAAGACCTTTCTGCAGAAGACAAATGGCTCGCACTTCAAATAAGAGGAGCAGGAGGTGAGATTTGTTAATGCGAAGACCTTTTTATCTACGCAAGCTGACAGCTGACAGAAAAGGGAGAGAAGGTTTGTATATTTTCCAATTAGCTGATGTGGAGTAATGCCTTTTTAAGCCCAGGCAGTAAAAACACACTTTGAAGCTACGTGAGTGAACCAATTCTGTGAACCGGCTATCATTTCAGAGATATCAGCGTCAGTGGGGGTCCGGTCTGTCCACTTGCCGCTGTTCAAAAGCAATTTCTATTTTAATGGAGCTGCGTGCTTGTGATTGTTCTATAATAAACTCCCATCATATAATAGAATAAATCCCTCATTCCGTTTCTCTGAGTGAAAGAGGAAAAAAGCTGCGCCCATTGCTTCTCAGCGGGGATTGCTTCCTGTTTCTCAGGTAATGAACTCTGCCCACTTCCAGCTCTGCTCCGTGCTGGGATCTCACAGGCTGATGGGATTTCCTCCCTTCAGGATATTTCGTGACAGCACAGAAGAAGAAGAAGAAGAAGAAGAAGAAGAAGAGCAGAGTAAATATAAAAAAAGCTATTATGGAAAAAAAGCATTTGTGTTTATGATGGGGTTGTGTTGCGTTTATGGCCCCATTGTCACCATCACACGTTCATGATGTCCTCGAACGCATCATTTCACCAGAGCCACCATTAACGTCCCTGCTAATCAATGAGCTGCTCCTCAAATGATAATGTGATATTTAAACAGACCTCTTTTCCTAAAATACAACTTCTAAAGGGCGTCTTTCTGCATAGCTGCGTTTTGTTTTTTAATGTTTTGATCTATAACCACTTTGGTTCCAGCTGCTGACTTTGCTGTACTCGGTGATGGAGCATCTCGATGGCTGCTTGAGAGACTGCCAAAACAACAAAACATGTTAATTGTAACTGACACACTTTATTTTCAATTAGGAGCTGATATTTACGGCCTGTTGGAACTAGCAATACAGTGACTTGCGCTGTTTTCTTATTTTAATACGATCTGGTTAGGAACAATAAAAAACCTCTCACTGTGACTACTTTTTAGAATATATTGCATCAGAACACTGAAGAAAACACAAATGGTGTTTAATGGTAATTGATTAAATGCACTAAAGTCAATTTAACTTTATTTACACCATCTGTATACAGCACTTATTTACGGTCAGGACTGTCTTGCTGCTTCACAATAACCCAGGCCCTGATGCTCCAACATGGAGTTCCATGCTTAGAGTGCCCCTTAACAATCTTCCAACCTTTAAAGATCCACTGTGGTGAACTTGCTGACATCTATAGTGGTACGACTGAATGGCCGAGCTTGAAAACCTTCTGCTCATGACTGCAGCGATGGAGGCGGACACGTTTGGAATGCCTTCTCTTCTCCTCCAACAAGAGATATTAAAATCTGGACAAGGTCAGAGGAAGACTGCAGATAAACATTGCTGATGTCTTTGAGGACAGAAGAGGAGTCAAAACATCATCACCACCCAAAGATAAAGACTGCAGCAGCTGGACCAGAGAGAGCGGAGACTGCAGAGGCATGTTCTTAGAGTACATCTAACAAGGTTTAATTTCCCAGGAGGCCCTGCCATGGCTCTACGGCTGCTGGGACGTCAAGATGGAATGGTCCGGTGTGACAAACAGGCCAATTAAAGTTCAGATCATTCCCACGGTCTCCTGTGACCTCTGACAGGTCAGCATATGACGTAGGTGCTGATGTTACTGTATCTGGGTCACGCCAACACATGGAGCTGTGGGAGGAATGAGGGCTTTTATTTCTGATAGTCAAAGGAAGAAATGTAGAAGATCACAGTCTCAGAGTCTCAACTGGATAAAGCTTTCACAAAGTGTAAAAACAAGCCAGAGATGTTCAGGGCCCTTCACTAATTTCCTTTCAACTAGTAATTAATACAAAAAAGTTGATTTGAGCTGAAAGTTTTGCTGCATTTTGAGCTGATTCATCACTGACAAACACAAAAGTGGAATAATTACTAAAATCCAAATTAACCAATGACATTTACCACAAGGCACAAGTGAAAGAAGGTGAACGAGGAGACTAAATATATTTGTGTCAACCTCAAGAGCTCAAAATAAACTCTTTAAAACGATCCTCTGGCTGTGTCAAATTGGAAATCTTTACAGGTTTCAAAATCCGCTGTTTTAACCTTCCATCAGCTGCTGTCACATCACATGCCATCGACTTATCCACGTTAAACCTCCTCAGCCACCGAAGGAACATGCTGCCGCTTTGTCATTTGCTAAATTTAAAAGCAGAGACAGTAAGATTATCAGATTCTCTGGGGCAACGGAGAGTGACCTGCTCTTCCATGATTATTTTTTGTTGCTGCAGAAGGATATTTATAGCTAAATCAAAGTGCACCAGAATGCCCTCAATTTAAACTCGCCGTGTCTAAATGCTGATGTGATTCTGCATTGATTCATCACCGTTGACCTCTCATCCGACTGCGAGCTGAAACATATATAAATACACCCATCATCGACTGCTGCCATAGCTCCCACTCGATTGTGAAATACGTTTAAAATACGAGCAGCTAATTTCATCGTACAGAATCCAGGAACTCTCGCATTTCAGTGGGAAATAGGTCACAGCAGGCTGCTGACATGACACGCTGCACTCCTGCTCTCCTCCTTGGCCAACCGCAGCAGCAGGATAACTATCGTTTAACCCAGTACTTACAGGCGGGCGATGGAGGAAACGCAACCTCTAAACATCAAATAATCCCGCTTTCCCGCATGTGTAGCATACAAAGAGCGTGTGGCTGCTCTGCATGCTAATCTGCTTTAAATCGTAAATCCAGCTCGGTGTTGCCCATATGTAAGAAAAAAGGGATTATTTCACTAAATAGTTACGGATGATTCGCATCATTTAGCACGCACGAGCTTGGAAACACGCGCAGCACATCTGCATCTGACGACGTCAGCGCCATGATGTGCTCGGGGACACATTTACAACCTGCACGGGGAGTGTTTCTCCTGCGTGTGAGTTAATAGAGGCTGGAGAGGCAGCGAGGGGAAATGGAAGTAAAGGTATGCAAAGAGCGTTTAAATAATTCTTTTGTCTGTGCGTGACAGGCAGCAACAGGAAGCTGAAAGCCCGAGGCATCGTGCGACGACCACAGATGCTGTCATCAATGCTAGAGTTTCATTTACGCTCTAATTAATGGGGGAAGGTGTGTTGTATTATTAAAGTCACAATACATCTATTAGCTGAGACATATTCAACATACAGCATGAGACATTCATGTTTACTGCAGTCCTACGAGAATATTTTGGACAAATTCACTAATTGGATCGAGCTCATGTTTCCTCATGGATGTAGCTATTGATGAATATTCAGATCTAGACTTCTATCATTTATACTGTGATAAGCTGGCTCTATCTGTGATCGGAGCATTTAAATAATTACTATTCACAGTCTACACTTTCAGATGGGGATTACAATTAACCACACGCATTAAGATTCTCACTAAAGGCCAGATTGCTACAACAAAAGCCTTCACCCTTTTAAAAGAGCAAATCTAATTTTTCCCGACAAACTCTTCCGATAGTTTTCTCCTCAAGGTGAATTTTCTACATATGAAACAATTTGCTCTTATCCAGCCCTGGGGTCCAAGCTTATGGTTTTGTCTCATTTCCGTTGCTGATAAAAAAAGCTTCTTTAGCAACCGTGCCCGACAAAAGGTAATAATCAGGAGCCTCCTAAAGCAGGAGCCTCCTATCTTGGGCTCCTAATAACTCCAGGTATTATTATCTGAAGCCTCGGCAGTGAAACGCTTCAGCAAGGCTGTTTTCTGAGTCTGTGGATGACAAACGGGACCTGACTAGCTCTTCATTTATCACCAAGTCCCCCGTGTGCAGCAGATATGTTAAAGCTAATAATAAACAGCGGCCTGTTTAGCAACACTGCTTTCACCTGTCTCAGCGTTTCACTGCAGTTTGCTGCCATTTTGGCCCGTTTGTAGTCTGATGGGTGGGGAGGCTTTTGAAGGCTGGCACGTGGATGATGTCACTCAGCGTGCAGAGAACTGAAGAGCGTGTTTATCGTTGTGGGGCGAATGCCAATGCCTGAAACACACAGATTTTATATGTATGATGTAGTCAACAAAGAGGCGCCCAAGGCAGGGCTCAGTGTGCACGAGGGAGAAAATCAGTTTATTGTTTGGCAGAAAAAAGAAAAACAGAGTTCTGCAGCACACTTGAGAAGAGAACAGGTGGAATCTGAATTAATTTTCCTCGACTGGCAGGGGCAGTCGACTGAGACAAGATAAGGTCGCGCAGAAGCAACTCTTCAGGAGAAAACTGGCGATTTGATGACGGCGGTGCAGGGACCGAAGCAGCGTGGAGATGAGGGGGATGATGGGCGGCAGCTGATCAGCGGTGGGGGGGGGTGTTAATCACTGGCGCAGGAGGAAAAACAGACAAGAAATGGACAGACAAGAAATGGACAAATAGAGGAGGATGGAGTTGCGGAAGGAGAACCTCCCTATTTAATTCCACGAGCCCAAATATAACAGTGCTGCCATGTGTCCCCCCCCCGAAATAACTGTAATTAACACCAGGTGATTCCTCAGGTCACCCCAGGCATTGACTGGGATCTGGAGGCCAGGATGTGATCTGACAAGGCAATGGGAGTCAAGGTGCTCTAAACCGCTCCATTTAAAGTGCGCTGCTAGCTGTCCTCCACCCCCAGAGAACACACTGATAGAGCCGAGGAGGACAAATACCCTGAGATGATCCAAGCACCGTTTGGAAGTTTGGGCCGAATAATTATGATCTAGTTCAGGCAAATATAGAGAAATGAACCAAGATTATCATCGTATGATAGTCCTCCTTTAAGGAAGAGTGATTTTGTGGTCAATTATAGTAAATCAAAATAAATAGGAGTATTAAATTCCACCTTTACCAAACCTCTCCAACTTTTTAACTTTGGGATAGCCAGCCTCTCTCTGGTTAAGCATGCGCAGTCGATAAAACAGTTTGAGCTGTGTTGATGAGGCCACAGTGAAAGGAGAATCGTTGCTCAGACTAATGTCTCACAGCCCATGCACGACGGGGATCGACTCCAGCTCTGAAATAGCACCGCCGGACAACCCAGAGGCTTTTCTTCTTCCGTAGACACCTCGCAGTTCCATCAATCAGGCTTAATCACTTCCACTTAAACATGGCTCTCCTTTACATCCATGACAGGGCGCTCTATAAAGTGACAGAAATTACGTTGCAGAACGGACACGTTCTTCCTGTGGGTTTATGTCTGGAAGGCTTAAGTTAGGCACCTATAGGTCATGTCAAGTTTGATTAAAAGTCCGATGGCACAAAACCATCAGTAAAATGTAATTTATCAGTTTCAGTGAGCAGGGTTATTTCTTCCAATTAGCAAAGCAAATAACAGAATGTCAGTGGAATAATGACCCCATATACTCAATAACACAATACTCAAGTGACTTATTATTAACACAGCAAAGGAGGTAAGCACCAGTGGTAGGCTGTGGGCAGAACAGGGGTGTAGGGCGTAAAATTAATTCAAAGACTACGTGGATATTAAACCCTGAGAACATGTAATTCCACAGCTGTGAATAAGAAGTCACCGTCCCTGTAAACAGCCTGACATCACCAGTAACGTCCGTGTGCTGCTGGGAGCCTGACGTCAGCGTCGCCCCTCTCATCCATTTTCAGCCCGCCATTTCAGCATAATGCATATGTGTCTCTGACATGTTTACTGTTTCCATCGACCCGCCAGGACCTTATTTACCTTCCATTCATCATTTACTCTGGACATCTGCACCACAGCCTCACTCACTCACTCACTCACTCACTCACTCACTCACTCACTCACTCACTCACTCACTCACTCACTCACTCACTCACTCAATCACCGGTTGAACTTTTCCCTGTTTATGAGGAAACACAGCGAGGAAACAAACAGCCATCCATCCATCCAGCGTCTTCCAGCGCATGTGGGCTGCATCAGGACCGGGTTGTTATGGGAGAAAAAAAAACGCCTTGTGAACGAATTGTGACAATCATGTAGGTATGAGAATACATAAATTTGATTTATTTTCCTGCGGATTGCACTGCAGGGACACGGGGGAAAAGGCTATATTTGTATTACCTTTGAGGCCTGATAGATCTGAGTATCTCTCATAGCTGTTGTCAACCTGCCACCCAGACTGCACATCTATCCTCTGAACTGTTTGTTCTCTTTCTTCTTTCATCCCTCCGTGTTTTTATTGTCTCTGTAGATTTATATAAAATGCATCCACTGTTTCAATTAAAGGGAGAGGGAGTCATCAGAGGAAACCAGAGTGTTCTTTTACCATCAAAGACGGAGATGTCGCTACAGTGAGCCTTCATTGTGTGGGTTACACCTTTGGTCCCGAGTTTTGAAGAAATGGATTGGAATGTGGCGCTTTTCTGTAAATCTGCTCCCCACGGATGTGTTGTTTGGTCTCCTCTGTCACCTCTGTTGGCTGGAAAACCAAAAAAAAAAGAAAAAAGAAAGCATTTTAACTCCCAAAGCCCTGACCCGATGAACAACTGAACTTTTGACTCGCTCTGAGGAGCAGGGGAAGCCTTTGCCAAGGCAACCGATGCAGAATATAGAGTTGAAGCTACGTGTGAAGCCCTTCTATTCTTCTATTCCTGTAGTGTATTTGTTGGAAATGCACTCATAAACTGGTGTCATTTACTGTATAAATGACAAAGTTCTGACCTTTTGCAGAAGCATTAACCCATCACTCACGGTGGACACTGATTTTTGTAATCACACTCTGACCGCTGTATCATCTCATGCGCTCACCATGTTGTCATTCCATCACAAACCCCGCCGGGAAGGCTCTCCTCTCTCTGAACGATTGCAAGTTTTCTCTCGTGTCTTTGTCCACAAGGCCAATCGTTTTCAGCTGTCAGTACCGGTCACGGCAGCACCGGCGCCCGGGAGGAAGACCAGTGAAAGGGTTAACGCGTCGGCTCAGTCGGCCGGCCAAACCTGGAAATCAAGGATCTGTGGAATACAAAGGCTGCTCCTCTGGGATTCAGGTTAGATGGGGCTGACCCAGCTGACAGTAAGACACAGAGAGAGCGTCCCTGGCGCTTCCCCAACCTCCACGAGCGTCGGAACGCACCCCCGATGCACATCAGTGAATATCAATATCATGTGCTGAGTCGTGGTGTTCTGCGGACCCGTGACAAAAACCAATCAATGTCATCATGCAGACATGAACTGTCTCATGACAGTCAGGATGGGCTGAGGATTAAAGATTTTCCACTTCACAACTCCACAGCACAATCCTTTATTATGTGCTTAGTGAATGAAATCACTTTCTGCTTTGGGAAATCATCGGTTTCCAGATAAACGCACTGATCACGTTGTCTGGTGTATTATCACTTCGCTCTGCACATCCAAGAGACAGTGTTTCAAACAAGTGCTCTAAAAGGTGGCCGATTAATGATGTATGTGCCATAAATAAGTTATAATGAACCATAACCCAGTATTAATTTCCGTTTGCCACTGTTGTCTGCCTGTTGCGATAAATATAATTGGCTCTTGAACTGTTGAGAAGTAGATAAATGTCTTTTGAAAGCAGTTTCTGAGATAGTAAGTCAGAGAAGTAGGAAGCCGCTGTGACGGTGTCGGGAGGAACACCGGAAAAACAAAACAGAGCCCTCGGTTAAGTTGTTTCTTGTGTAGCCTCGGCTCTTTACTGAAAATGATGTCAGATTTACTGAGGTTTTTGTGGCAGCTTCACGAGCTGTACAAACCCCTCTGCCTCTGGGGACGGGGGGCTAAAAATAGTCCAAATGACATTCATGTGAAGCATGAATCGCAGAGAGTCCAGGGCAAACAATAAATAAAATCATGAATTAATAACAATAATCCTCCTCATTTTAGTTATAAGCGCCTTTTTCAGAACCCTCCCAGACGGCGTAGAATGAGGCGGACGCTATGGCAGCCTCAGCAGATGGGCTTGTGCTATGGATTTGAACATAGAGGGAGAGTCAATAATCCTGATCTGAAGTGTCAATGAGCTCCAGAGAGGGAGCGAGGAGCAGAGGGGCTGAATGCAGAGCTGTGGAGGGGACGGGGGGTGAATGGAGGAGGCTGATACAGTGGTGCGGGGGGAGGTGGCGGTGTGGAGGAGGTCACAGAGCTACAAGGATGAGGCGAGGACCGGCATTCGAATTCATGGAGGCAACCGCTGAGGGAGGGAGGAAGGCTTGGGGGGGTCGCTGCAGCAATAGAGCTTGGTGTCAGCCATGAAGCAGGGGAAGTGTAACCTCGGGGAGGTGGGAGATAATGAAGAGGAGGGGGCCCAGGACAGAGGCCTGGGGCACACCAGTCCTGATGGAGGGTGATACGATGTGGACCAGTTTGAGAGGGTGTGGGTGGTCCACTTAGTGGTCAATCACCAGAGGATGAGGGATGGTGTCAAAGGTCAAACGGAGGAGGGTGATAAACGGAAGTGGGAGGAATCAGCCACCATGAGGAGGTCACTGGTGAAAACCAGGCTGGGATTGTCTGAACGGGTTGTTACAGGGGCGACTGTTCTTTACAGGGCTTTGGAGAGGAGATCAGAAATGGGACAGGGGTTATTGTAGTTCCTGGTGTCAGCAGCAGCTTTTTTTCCATTTATGGGAATAATTGCAAAGGTTTGGAAGGAAGCGGGAACATTTTCAGTGGTGGGTGAGGAGTGGATGATGCCAGAGATGAGTGGGAGCAGAGATGGGAGACAGGCTCAGACTGATGGAGGAGATCAGAGGTTTCAGAGGTAGACGGGAGCTTAGAACAGAGAATGAAGGAGATGGAAGTTGAAGTTTGGAGGAGGGGAGGGTGGACCATGGTGCTGGTGGATTCTATGATTTTTTTTTTTCTCTCATTAAAGTTGACAGGTCGGTATAGCTGGGAGGTAAGAGGGACTGACGGGGAGAATATTTGAAGGAATGATAATAATAACTTTGTTACTTTAATTAGAGGGTGTTGGTGACTTTTGCTAGGAAGTTGAAAGAGAGATGTAAGGAATTTTTAAAAATCGTTTAAACGGTTAAAATGGAATCTTTCAGAGAAACATCGGAGGCAGGGTCACATTAATGCAAACAAAACTAAAGTTATCTGAAGGCGATTGGTCTATGTGTAGCATTTACTGTGAATAAATTATCATTATTACCTTTTTTGAAAATGGAAAACCAAAGAGAGCCGATGCAAATTGCGGTCAACGCCTGGTTCAAGAAGAGAGAAGAAGAGAAGGTTTTGAAAATCTTATAATGAGGCTCAGATTAAACAGACAGCCGGTCATCTATTCACGATAAAAATGTTGAAGAAAAATGTTCCTTAATGTGGGGAAATAAGCAGAAAAACACATTTCAAAGCAGCCAAACTTTAAATGTGAGCCTTGTTTTATCACTTCTGAGGGTCAACTTGAGGAATTCCCAAAAGGGGAGTGACGGAAAAAGTCTGTGAGGAAAAAAAAAAGAAAAACATCCTGACACAGCTACAAACCCTGCTATGGAATTTGAATGATCGTTTATCTCAACAAAACGCGGAAACGAAGACTGAAATTAATGTTGAGTATTGAAGGGTGGCAGAGCTGAAAGAAACCAATTAAAACTGAAAAGAGGGATTTATTTACAGCCCAGCCCCCACCGGTCCATTGATGCTAAATCAACTTAGATTAACCTCTTACTGTAAACTAAGCTCTTTTCTCAATGGCTTTTGACACCATTTCACTTTCAGTGAAAATGCAGATGGCCCACTGCAGTGCTGAGCTCCAGAGCCGTCTGAACCAGACTTCCCTGCTGACCAGGCGGCCCCAGTGGGCAGCAGCATCATTGATCAACCGTACAGGAGACCCTGATAATGATTCCTTTGCCTGACAAACTGGGAAATGCTCCCCTTTCATACTGAAGCCAAGGGAATCTTGTTAGCAACAGCTGCAAACATATCAAAAATATCTCGCCGTATGAAGGTGATGTCTTTTTTATATACCTTAGGAAGGTGTATGCTTTGAATTTGAAACCAGTCAGGTAACCTCAGGACATCCTGGGTGGCTCGCCTACAGGCAAAAGTAAGCTGGGTGGCCAAAAGCTCCAACGGGGAGTTTCCTCTTTAATGATCTTTCTCCTCCTTCTATTAAGAAATGCAACTTCAATTAAGTTCTCACACGTTGAAAAGATCTTTCATAAATTCCACCTCGCCTCCCGACGTCTTAAACACTCTCACTCGCTTGTGTGTGTGTTACTGGTTTGATGATCTCTGCAGGGGCGCCTTCATATCTGGGAGGCAGAGATGTTCTGAATGTGTGATGTATGTGACTGATACGCCAAAGATAAGGGTTCAAAGGAGGATGCCAGCACCCTCAAGTAAACCTGGCTGCAGCCTGCAGGGGTAGCGTCACACTTTTAACACCATCCACCACAATTCCACCAGCGAAGACCGTCTCCCCGGCTTGTGTAAGCGGGAAACAACATCCAAACGTAGCCTCTGTCCCCGGCACTCTCTTCCCATTTTCCCGCTGAAATGCAGGTTAATTATTCAGGCGTCTCTGGAGAGCTTCGATTCTCTCCCTTGCTGCTGTGAACTTCAATAAGAACGAATGGAGATGTTGAAGTTGGAGTTCGTCACGGCAACCGTGTGGATACAGGTGGAACGTAAATGCTGCTAATCAGGGGAAAACAATCCCTCACATGCATGCTCACGTACACAGAAAGGCTTTTTCATATACGGCTGAATGATTCATGGTGAGCCTCGATCCCGCTGCGCACACGCGGGTATTTTTGACTAATAATAGTCTCTGATTTTTATGGAGGAACAATGTATATGTAGAATGTTAATATATAATGTACTGCTAAGGGAGAAGGCCTGTCATGAAAGCAATTTATCTGAAGGAGTAATAACTGCTAGGAATTATTATTTAATTCCCTCGTTACTTGGGCTAAAGTAGGACACACTGGCTGTGCCTCAGGAGTTCCGGACATAAATCATTACAAATGAATGGAAGCAAATGGGAGACAGGTAGTTGGAGAAGGGCACATGGCAGAGAGCACCCGTCACCGGACAGGAGTGTGTGTGTGTGTGTGTGTGTGTGTGTGTGTGTGTGTGTGTGTGTGTGTGTGTGTGTGTGTGTGTGTGTGTGTGTGTGAAGTGGCAAACCGACGTGCACTTTTCACTATCTTCACCTTCTAGCAGGACCATTATTCAGTGTTTTCAACTGAGGGCAATCATCAGCTGGGAACAGCTTCAGAGAACCTTTTCACTTTTTTTTGTAATGTTGTGGGTCTGTTACTCAGACACTCCACTGAGCTTTCCCTCAACCCTCATCAGTCTCTGAAGCACAACTGGGCAGGTGAGGAGCAGGGACTGGTTTTCCTGGTCCCGTCAGATCAGCGGGTCTTGGTTCTGAGAGCTCTTGAGAGGAGAGAGGGTGTCTCTGTGCGGTCTTTACCTGAGGAGAGGCTTCTGTGGGGCCACTCTGTCATCCAGCTCAGATGGTGCAGTGCTGAAGTGCTGGTTGACCTTCTGGACCGCAGACACCGTTTACCCCAGAACTTTTAGTCCAGCCCGGCAGCCAGATCTGGGAAGAGTGTTGTTCTGAACTCCTTCCATTTCAGAATGAGGGCCACTGTGAGGCCGCTGTCCTCTTGAGAACTTTCAGTGCGTCCCGAAAAAAATCTGGTCTCTTTTGGACCTTCATGGTTTGTTTTTCTCATCTGTGAGACTTTATAAAACAAGTTTGTGTCTTTCCATATCATGTCCAAGCAGAAATATTTTTTTAATTACTGTACTGTTCAACAGAAGGCCTCACCATAAGATGCGCAGAAAGTGAATGGGTCTGAAAACGTTGTAGACCAGCGCTGCCTCTAATTTAATTGCAGACAGGCTTCATATTTTATTTAATCACAAGAGACTTCACCACACATAAATATGAGATTGTGAGAACTTGACAGGGTGCAGCAGGATGTCTGACCCCTCCCGAGTCCTCTGCTGCCGAGTGTGGAGTCAGCTATATGCTGTGAGAACTTAAATTAACTGTCTGACTGGAAGCGTCCGTCCGTACGTTAAATATTAGGGGACAAAGGTTGGAGGTGCGGTCCCAGCTCATTGTTATGCACAGTTTGTATGCTCTCCCAAAAGCTTTCTTCACTTCTAGGACTTTTATAGCACCACACTGCTGGTGTCATTATTTGAGGTTCATTTCTCCGATATCGATTCTTTTATTGTTGCTCATGGGAGTGGAAGAAGCAAGCAAATGCTGCTAATGTGACCCAAAGCCCCTTGATGCTGGGAGAAGCTGCCAAAATGCCCGTGAGTGTTCTGAGGCAAATGGAGGTAAAGACAAAGCTCAAGGACATCTTCGTTTAAATGGACGTCAAACCAGTGTGAAGGAACTAAAAAAGATAGTGGAGCACGTCTGAATTCATGCTGAAGTCCCCTCGGGTGACGGCTGGTAGACAAAGCGCTTATAAACATCATGAATCTTTAGCATAATCAAGATCAACAGTTCAGAGGGGTCCCAGAGTGTCTCTGAGCGATTGCACAAGAAACAGACTAGTGGGGATTCTAATGACTTCCACCTTCCTTCTGTCTTTTAAATACACTTTTACATCATCCTAAAAGAGGAAATGTTCCACTCCTGCAGCTGCAAAACTGATTTAATGACACAAAGAAATAGTTCTCGGGCCTCGCCCCTAGGCTGATGGATGGCTGCTCGGTTGGCTCCTCTTCCTCCCTTTCCCTCTCTCCTTTCTTGACTTCTTCTTTCTTCTTTCTCTTTCTCTTCCTGCTACCCTTCCTTCTCTCAGTTTTTTCTTCACCTCCTCACCCACCTGCCCTAACTTTTCCTCTCCCCTTTCTCCCTCCTTTTCACCCACCTTCTCCATCTTCCTTTTCTTTTCATCCTATTATTATTATTATTATTATTATTATTATTATTATTATTATTATTATTATTATTATTATTATTATTATTATTATTATTATTATTATTATTATTCACCCACCTCCTCTTGCTCCTCCTGTTCATGATCCTCCTTTTCCTCCTTCCCTTCCTCCTCACCCTCCTCTCATCTTCATTCTCCACCTCCCTCTTTCTCCTCCACCACCTCTTCCTCCTGCTCCTCGTCTTCCTCCTCAGTGGGCCTGGCCGTCACCCTGGTTTAACATTCAGAGGAAGGTGTTGGTGACCCAGGTGGTGATTCCAGCTTTGTCACTTTTCATTTATTTGAGGAAGAATTGAAGATATCATATTGGAAACAGGCCTGATAGCAGCACATCTGTCAGTCCTGAAGACAAACGGACCCGTGTTTACACTGGATTAAAAACGGGACGTCGAATCGACTTACGGATGTTGAGAACTATGACACCCTTCACGAGGGATTAATCAAAGATGGAGCTTTTTCTCATTCGTCACTATCATCAGAAATGTTGAGTGCTCTGAATTTTGGATGCTGCCTGCTGTTAAGTTCAGAATAAGCAAAGGATCCAAATGTGTGCTGATGTGAGTTACATAAGCACATTACAGCTGTGAGCATGTCTCTTTGTCTCTCTGTCTCACACAGACACACAGACACACACACACACATCACACACACACACACATTATACCTAAAGCTTCACTGAGATGCATATATACTCTGAAAAGAAAAAAATAAATGAAAAATATAAACAGATTACATTTTACCGAATCTGTACATTGTTCAAAAAGTCACCATATAATTTAATACAAAGTCATTTCTGGATACAAATATGTGTTAATATGTGATTGTTTGAAAAATAAAAGTGATAAATTCAAGCTTAGTTCTCATTAAATTACCATACTGAGTAACAAAAAGTAGAACAGAAGATTTATTTACACCAAACTTTTCATTTCATCCTGTTTTATATTTGACAATTATCATTTTCTGAAAGAAATCAAGGAAAAAGTGTACATTTGTCATTTTTTTAAATTTATAATATATATTTGATTGAACAACAATATAATGAATCACTTCAACAATTACACCATCCAGTCATCTTGAAGTTCAGCAAAGAACTTGTTGATTTTGTCAACTTAATTTGCTGGAAGGTTCACAAGACCTTTGCTGCATTTCCATTGAAGGAAGACTTCCTCTGCAACAACGTCTGTGTCGAGGAGCGCCACGAAAAACATCCACAGAAGATCTGCAGAGGCATAAAACAGAGACGTCAGCACTGATGTTTAATCTTTATCTTTTGTGTAGTTACAGTTACATGAGCAATAAACACTCACTTGGTGGATGTTTCATAGAGACCACGAGGTCCTTCACAGCATTCAGAACCTCCAGCTGCCGGTGGTGGTCCTTCAGGTAGTGTTTCAAGAGACCTGCTCTTGAACACAGCTGCCTGTAGTCCACTTTATGAACCCCACCTGAAAGCACTCTTCATCACACCCTGCAGTGGAACCACGGACCCTCACTGAAGCACAATTTTAGATGCTCTTCTAAAAGGGTCACTGATGGACTGGACACATTTATATTCTTCATGGAGTCATTCATACTCACAGAACACAACAGCTCTTTGGCAGACGGACATCACCAGAGCGTGGACAAACTCCTTGGACGCTGCTTGTTTTTCACTGAGGTTCTTCTGAAGAACGAAACAATCAAAGTGTTATTGCTGTACCAAATTGGAGCACGTTGTGTGTGAAGAGGGTGAGCAGGAGAGGAACTGACCTGAATCCACTCGATGACCTGCTGGTTTGTGTGGTTTTCCAGCAGGAGGTTGTCCAGATGGGATTTCAGTTGTGCAGCTGTGAGCTCAAGAGGAGAAGGAGGAGGAGGAGGAGGCCTGGTGAAGACTCTCTGGTCGCTCTTCTTTGGCTGTGTCAGGGAGCTGTCGCTGCATTTGGCTGTTGGGCTCCTGACAATGCGCCGTTGAGTTGTAGCAGTCTTCTCTGGAGTTTCCATCCTTCCTTGTGCTCCTCCCCTCACTGGGTTGGGAACCATCTCCCTTTTTGGCTCCACTGTAGTTTCCTCATGGATCTGCTGGATCTTCTTGGGACCCTCTTCTTTGCGACGAGGGGCCCAGTTGTTCTGCAAATTTGACATGATTTGTACAGAGACGGTCATAAATGTGAAATGTTAAATACAATTAAATGGAATATTAGTGAATATTAGTCTTAGACAATAGTTACCTTTCTCAGATCCTGTAGATCTTGTAGCATGAAACAAATCCTTTTGGATGTTTTGCCTGTTTTGATTATTCTTCCAATCCTTAAAAAATATTCATCCATTTGAGACTAAAGAGAAGAAAAACAAATCACACAGTTAAAACTCCTTAATGTGTGTGTGTGTGTGTGTGTGTGTGTGTGTGTGTGTGTGTGTGTGTGTGTGTCTGTCTGTTGTGCTCACCTTGTTCTTCTCTGAGTCCATCTTCAAGCCAATAGTCTGGAGCAGCTTACACAAGCCCTCCAGGGACTCTTCCTGCTCATCACCCAGCAGCTTGGTCACACAGCCGCGCATAATGTTCTCCGTCAGGATGTTGACTTTGAAGAGCTCACCGATGAACTTCATGTTGCCGAGGAAACGGCGATGAACTTTCATTTTGAGTTCTTCCAGTTCCACCTTCAGGAGGTCACGATCAGCTTCCTGTGAGGGGAGATCAGAGTCACTTTAATACACATGTGGGCAGCGTTTGTCTCCAGAGTCTAACAGACACACACTAAACTGTACTAATTAATAAAGGTTATTCTGTGACAGTCTTCTTACAGTTTTTGCTGAGTCGAGCTCCTTCTGCTTCTTCATCACCTGCTCATCTGGCTGTTTGTTTATGAACTCACTCTGACAGCGAATGAGGAGGAATTTGATCAGTTTCTGATCGTTGTTTCTGTTCAACTGAGGAAGGAAAAGAAAAACAAAAATATTGAATATCCCAAACAAGGAGTTATGTGGCCCAAACAGAGCTGGGCCACATATATATGTATATGTGTCAGCTAAAGCACTAGAGGGCTTTAGCTGAGTACTTGCCCACGTGTACATGAGCAGTACATGTACATGTGGGCACAGAGTACTTGCCCACGTGTACATGTACATGTACACAGAGTACTCAAGTAGTGGTGATAGTGTGAGTAACGTAGGTTCTTCAGATGAAGGCACATCTTGGCGTACCACTCGCTGAAGTGCTGCTCAGACACAGCCTTCTTGAAAATTAAGTCTACGGCCCCCTTCAGCTTCTCTTCGGTGTCGAAGCTGAGCTCGGTAAGCTGATTCACCAGATGTTTAAACTTCTCCGGTGTCAGCTTGTTGAGGATGGCCTGGAGAGTCTTCAATGTTTCCTCGGTTTTTACGGTTTGAGGATCCTTCATGTCAGCGGCGACCCTCCTGGGTTTCCAGGCGTTCTCCGCTTTGTTGAGCGTGACATCTTTGTTCAGAGTAAGTCTGATGACCTTCCTCTGACCCTGCTGAGGGCTCTGGTGGTGGAACCTTGAAGCAACAGATGACTTCATATTGTAGTGGATTGATAGAATTCAAGTAAAACGATCAGTTTGTTGTACAGTTGACTGTTGTTGATGTCCAGCGGTGCTCCCTGGGGCCAGATTAGACAGTCAGGAGTTAAATAATAATACAATGTGCTTTATTGACATCATCCGCATTTGATCATTAAAGGAGCAATTATACTTTTATCTTATTGACCTCACAATGAGTGTGTTTGTGCACACACATTTGAACTTCTATCTTTGTGAGGACATTTGTAGCCATAATGTATTTTCCTGCCCTGTACCCTAACCATCCAGACTAACCCTGACCCTGACCTTGACCCTGACCCTAATCATGACCCTGAACTTGACCCTGACCCTAACCCTGTCCCTAACCCTGCACCAATTCTAATCTCAATTAAAACTAAGCCTTAACAGTCCTTAAGATTTATGAGGGTCAGCCAAAATGTCCTAACTTCCCTAAGAGTCCTCTCTTTGCTTTAACTTGAAAGTATGTTGGGAGTGAATATGTAACCAGTACATGCACACACACACACACACACACACACACACACAGACACACACACACACCCACTGTCTACAGAAAGGAGGTATAAGTTTACAAATGTAGATCTTATAGGTCCAGGTCATGAAATCCTTGTTTGCGGTGTACCTCCCACACACCTCACCTGAACAGAACCGAAGGCACAAGACCATACGAGGCAGCCTCACTGGCAGAAAGCGTTCCTTTTGTGTTTCTCTGGGCACCAGTTGTGGTTGTAGGTACACTTTAATTCCTTCTCTACGGATAAAGGGGAAACCCAGTGCGGACGCTGTGTGTGGATCATCAGGTCCTGCTGGGAGTTCACAGCTGCTTCTGCCCATCCTTTGGTTAGTTCACAAGCAGTTCTGATCTCCCCGACCCCTGGAGGCCCCCACAAAAACTGAAGAGCTCATCAACACGCCTCTGCTGTACTCCCCCACTGTTCTTTGGTTGGTCATCCTTTCACATGAGACATATTAGATGTATTTATTTTATTTGAGGCTATAGGGAGTTCACTGAAAGTTTGAAGTAAATAGGGTAGATGATATAAGCAAAAGCTTCAGCCTACATCTTTTCAGTCCTTTTTCTTTTTATTTCTATTTTTCTGTGTCCACATTCTGTAAATGTGTGGAGGGAAGTACTGATTCCATTTGTTGTTTGATGCTTAATGTGACCAAATAAATCAATAAACCTTTCCATGAATATGCAGTCAGGTAAATGCTGGATGTCCTGACCTCACAAGGTCATTAATGACTTTAATATTTATTCAAATTACACATTTCAAAGCAAATTCTCCAAGTTTGTGTGCCAGCCCGTGTAAAGATGCTGAGCAGGAGGGTTTCTGACCTGGAGCCTGTCTCTCATCTGCTGGCTGGTGTTCTCCTGCAGGAGCCTGTACTGATCTTTGTCAGCTTGTTGTCCACAGGGATTTTTCCACCCAACACCGCAGTGGGTTTTGACCACTCGGCAATAGAAGGTTGAGCCTGTGGGATCTGATTCAAACATTTCACTTTGCTTTCCGGTGTTTTTAGATTCCTCTTCTAGCCACCCAGGATAACATGTTATTTATCATATAGGAGCTAGAGTGCTAAAGCAAGGAGCCAAAATATTGAGTGAGTTATTTTCAAACAGAGCCGCTCCCTGATTGTTCTAGGTTCAGCAGTGTGGCCTCCACCTTCCTGCACCTGCTCTTATAGATCACCTCCTCCTCTTCCTGCTTACATGCAAAACAAAAAAAAGATATGAAAGAAGGCGTACTGTCTTATTCACAGATTTACATCTCTAGTCATGCAGGTTTCAGGATTCTCTCATATTGTAGCTTGTTAGAGGAGAAGCTTTAAAAGACAGACAGAAGTGAGCTGTAAAATCCAAATATCAGAGAACTGTCTTACTTTAGCGTTGGTGTGCTCGATACGCCGACAAAGTCACCCTGAGGAATACTCACCATCCTATCACCTGCGGAGCAGAGGAAGGCTGAGTGGAGCTGATGAGAGGATGGGAAAACCATCTGGTGACAACAGATCTTGGTCTCTGCTCCCCCGGCAGGATCACTGCCAGAGACCATAGATGTCCTGCCTGGGCCATCTGAGCTCTGTCTTGTTCCCAGATGTCCAATTTGGTTTTGATGCATCTTTTTGATGCCAAACAAACATCCTGACCACCAGTCTGGGTGTAGACTGGGGCTCTGTAAGCCTTGTTTCACCCCACTCTTCAAGTTAAGTTCAAATGGACGGACACGCACAAAATGGGAAGCATGGCTCCCAAAGTAACGGTTCGTCTGATCACCAGAATGAGAGAGCAATAAAGCCTGGGATTTGTTGAATTTCAAGGCTGGAATCTATGTGGTTGCTTTCAATTTCTACCGCGGCCAGGGTTCCTAACACCGTTGTGGTACGGTGCATTAGCAATAATTGAACAAAGAGAGAGCAAATACTCTCTCTGTATTTGCAGCTAATAATTAAAGTAAATAACCTAAATGTGGAATGTTTTTCTGTGGAGACAATGAAAAAACGTTTTAATTATGACAGCAAGTGCTTCGATTTTAGGGTTATTAAAGAGTCAAAGAAACTAAGGAATACATGTGAGAAAGCAGTAGACACACACACATACACACACACACTGTCCCTCTCTAACCTTGCCTGTGTCTGTGTGACAAAGACAGAATGAAAGAATTGAACTCAACATTTTTTAAAATATTGATTTTGCATTACTGCTCCGAGAACACATAAAGCTGCATGTAAATAAAGATTCTTAAGCCTGTTGTTCTGTGAGACTGTGGGGCGGTGAACTTGCTTTATCGAGGTCAAACATATTCTAGTGGTAAAATCACATTTTCATTACGATAATCCTCATAACCTTACACTGTCGTGTTCAGCCCCGTCTGTTTCTCCACCCCGCCCACGGCATCAGCCAATGGCAGGGCGGCCTCTTGATTTGGCAGAAAGCCTACATTTCAGATGTATTGACCCTCACTTGTGCAGATGTGTTGTACGAGATCAAGGCCTAGTTTAATCTGCTCAATGCTCATTTTCCCACAGTTCAGCAGAGAAATGTAAAAGCAATTCTCAGGAATATCGAGCGCCATAATGAGCCTGTGTAGCTCGGAAGTCGGGAGTTTTGTTAAGTCTCTCCGAGTTGTCAGATTGATCTGAACATTCTTGTTTTGCCTGCAGATAAAAAGCTGACATAACATTTTCCAACAAAGTGAGGCGGAAGATCGATTCATTCCAACATCCACCGAGTCAACACGAAAAGCAGATGCCTCTATCACTGTCGGAAAGAGACGTACCAGCCATCCAACCACTCTTGGTGCCCTTGCTGCATGAATATCTGATGGAGAAAATGCAATTAAATGCCCGCAAGAGTACTTTACGCCTGATATGATAAATCCATGCTTCATCCTGCAGATAAAAACATGACAAATTTACCTTCCCGGTGCCTTATTTATGATTCTGATAAAGTGTGCACTTTTGTTGACCTCGTGGTGGTTAAAACACAGTGAAGTTCGGTAATAAAACACAACAATGTGACCTGTATAGTGTCCTTTTACGGGTCCTTCTGTCAGACAAAAGGTAATTGACTGTGCTCTGGAATGCCTCGCTAACACATACAATGTGTTACTGTGTCCATTAGGATGCTTTCTAGTGTGCAAAACACAAGAACAATGAAAAGGGGTGAAAAAGTACCTTCTGGGGGCGGTCAGTCCACCCCTGCTTACAAGACCACGATACAAACATCATTAAATTCTATAAAACTCTAACTGTTGCCTTTGTTTCTTTACAAAGGAGACCGGAGAGGAGGACGTGTCAGCTGTCGAGTAGCTGTCAAGTTATGTAAATGCGTGGTGAAGGCAGGAACAGCGAGGATACCGCGCTCACGGAGCTGGAAAAAAAAAAAAATGCGTCACTGTTCAAAATCAATCTCCATCGACCCTCTGCAGCGACATAATCTTGCAGCCAGTACAAAGGTACAACGCCACTTCAAATGAACGCGGCAGTGACCACGAATGGGAAAGAAGAAGAAGAAAAAAAAAGACATACATAGATGTTTATTTTACAAGAAGGGCACATTTTTGTACAAAGCGTAAACTAAATACTGCAGTTATTCTGAGGGTAATAACGTTTGACATCACTTCCATGAATGGACACCAGAAACATGTAAATAAATAAGTATATAAATAGCCACTGTCTGTTTCTTATGGACATACGGCATGTAACTCTGCTACACATAAAAAGCACTTGTGTTCATCACAACTACATTTTAAACATTATTGTACAATACATTTTCCCTGCCCCCTCACCACATCCCACAATACTGCTCTTTATTTATTTTTTTTTTTTTTTTTTTTTTTTTTTTTCCAGACAGAGGTAGGGACTGAATCCTGGAGTCGAGTTAAATCACCCCTGTCTTTTCAGGGGGTGTTTGGAGCGCTGTCAGGCCCCAGCGCCTTCGGTCCTGCAGCAGAGGAAGAGGAGATTTCCTGCACCGTCAGATTTGGTTAACGTGTCATACATCCCGTGGCCGCCCCAGCTGAGTGTCCGTGTCCCCCACCACCACCGCCACCGCCACCACCACCGCCCCCCCCTCCCTACCACCGCCGCCGCGGAGCACCTCGCAGGGCAGCCTGGAGGAAATTTTTCTGGATCAAACAGAAGATTTTGCTCGCAGGACCGTTGCCCGACATCGCCCCTCTCTGAAATCAAAGCAGCGGCATCTGGGAGGATGAGTCACTGAGCCGTCGGTGGGGCCGAGCAGGGACCGCAGCAGAGATCAGATTCAATCTCCGCTATGTTTAGGAGGTATGTTGCTATAAACGTGTTCATAAAAAAAAAAAAGAAACACACATCCGGTTAAATCTGAAAATACCCATGATGTCAAAACAAATGTCAGAATAATCTCGTTATCGTTAATAATCCCCTGAAAACAAACTAAATGCAAAATACACAAAACACCACAGCCACATTCAGCCAAGCATCAGTTTGGCAACAATAGTAAAAAATAACAGCGATAGCTGGGCTTTTGTTTCAGTGCTTTTACCAAAATCGCAGTAGGTCATGTCCGCTGAATAATGAATTGGATGTGTGTTAACATTGGGAACACTCATCAAGTCGACAGAGGCAGCCAAGAGAAACGAAAGCGGGAGAGGGGCAAGGAGGAAGAGGAGAGTCAAGGGAGGGGGGAGATAGGGAGAGGAGTGGATCTCCCCCAAAGCAGTTCTCGTCCGTGTCCTCAGACTCTACAGCCCCTGTTTCATCACATCTGAGCCGGCTTGTGTTTGCTAATGATGCAGCCAGTTAAGAGGAGGAGGAAGAGGAGGAGGAAGGGGAGGAGGAAGATGAGATGAGGAGCAGGAGGTGGAGGAAAAGGAGGAAGAGGAGGAGGAGGAAGAGGAGGAAGAGGAGGAGGAAGACGAGGAAGATGAGGAAGATGAGGAGGAGGAGGTGGAGGAAAAGGAGGAAGAAGAGGAGGAGGAAGAGGAGGAGGAGGAAGACGAGGAAGATGAGGAAGATGAGGAGGAGGAGGAGGAGGAGGAGGAAAAGGAGGAAGAAGAGGAGGAGGAAGAGGAGGAGGAGGAAGAGGAGGAGGAGGAAGAGGAGGAGGAAGATGAGGAGGAGGTGGGGGAAAAGGAGGAAGAGGAGGAAGAGGAGGAGGAGGAAGACGAGGAGGAAGACGAGGAAGATGAGGAGGAGGTGGAGGAAAAGGAGGAAGAAGAGGAGGAGGAAGAGGAGGAGGAGGAAGAGGAAGACGAGGAAGATGAGGAGGAGGAGGTGGAGGAAAAGGAGGAAGAAGAGGAGGAGGAAGAGGAGGAAGAGGAAGACGAGGAAGAGGAGGAGGATGAAGAGTGAGACTGTGTAGTGGCGGGTTCTTTTCAGGAAGTGACTTTGACCAAAGGGGGAGGGTGCTGTGTCTATTGTGAAGTGGAGAGGGTCATTAATTAATAGTGAGGGAAATGGAATCAAAATTCCTGCACACAGACGTCCATTTTGAAAGGAGCGCCGCCTCCAGTGGGAGAACACAGAGACCGAGAGGACAATGTGTCTTTTTAGTGTCACAAGCCAAGCCGCGTATCGAGCTAAAACACCCCCGCCGCTGCCGCAATCCCCTTTGTTGCCATCTAGATAGCATTGGATTTTCCAAAGCAGGAAAATCAAACGCTTTGTTCAAGACCAATTGCCATCTATTGGAACGCGCTTCCTTTCCCCGATGCGCAACAGTTTCACGCCTTCGTGGACACACGCTCGGCGCAACCGCGAGCGCTCAGCACAACATCAGAACGCATTGTGACCCTCGCCGACGGTGGGCAGAGCATTAAAATAAAAGAAATAAAAAAGGAGCCGTCCATCAGCTATGGAGCTAATTATGTCCGAGTCTATGAGCTTCACGCGCAGGTTCTGCCTCAACAACTCTGGACTCTGATCAAATCTGACACATTCAGTTGTTTTTCCCGCATCGTTTTGTTGATTTTATTGGGTTAGCATATATAAGTCTAGCAGGGAAATTTAACGGGAACAACTTGTGTCGAGCTTTGGTAATGCAGTACTTTCAACGGTGAGACGCTCACAAACTCGCACGCTGTATCGCGACCTTCCCGTGTTCGTTACAGTCAAAGACACCGACGCTCCTTCTATCCTAACACCTCAACGGCGTTGGCAACCAGGGCAGCACATGCAGGTGGGAAGGAAAGAGCATATCCTCAGGCCCTGCTCCGGGGGGCAACAGACGCCATCCCTGCTCATTGCTAATCTCGCCTGTTACAGTCAACAAAAAAACAGTTATTCCACTCAGGGATGTTGCCTGACTTGACTTAAGCAACGCGACGGTGTCTGGAAGATTAGGCAGATTAGAGCTGCTCCCCAGTGAGTACAAAGCGCTCTCAGTTGTTGACTTTGGAGAACAAAATGTGGTCGTATAAAAGCTCAAGTGCAACTGTTGACGGGTAAAGCAATCAAAGCAGGACAAAGCCTCCGCCGTGCCACAAGAGCAGAGTAACCCAGAGCACGGGCAATTTACAAAATTAGATATCCGCAAGACTCCACGAGGTGGCTGCGATTAGGACTGAGTGGACTCTGCAGCCACGGCTCGGTCCCATCAGTCCAAGTGCAGGAGGGTAGAGCGCACGTAGGCCAGTTCAGCGCAGGTGAAAAGAGAAATAAAGCACCTCGCTGGCAGGGAAAATGGAGGCAAGGAGAGATGTGGGATGTGGCTGATAACACAGAAATAATAAGGGTAAGAAAGAAAGCAGGTGTAGTGAAACACGGGGGTGTCAGACTCTAGAGAGGGTCATGGGTGCAGTAATGGAAGGATGGCAGCAGAACAATCAGGAATACAACAGTATCCATGAGGTGCCTATAAAACATTGGTTTACAGATAAATTATGTTTGGATCAGGGTAAAGAACTCCCCTATCTGTCCACGCTTCTTAATTCAAATCCGATTTCAGTACTTTGGCGTCCGAACGAGCTTAAACGTTAAGAAGTTCCCACTTTAACACGTACTGTTACGAAAACGTTAATGAGAACGAAACGAGGATAATTAACGTAAGTAAAATCATAATTTTGTACCCTGCGAATAAAATCAATTCGCCCACACTGTTCCCTCCTTGAATCACAAAGCACCTACACACAACACCTTGTTTTCTACAACTTTCTACATCTTCCTCCACCGCGCCCGAGTCCGTGTCGGTTCTGTACAGTAAACAAATGCAGATGCATACGCTTTGCTTAACGAATAAAAAAAAAAAAAACATAATCACGTACACATACTTTGTGTTCTGCTGCAATATTCACATTTTCAACATTTGCCAGTCTCATCAGTAAATGCTGAGAGTATTTTGCAGATAGTTAATCCCAGAATAAAGTGCCTTTAATTTAAACATTCTGTAGGTTTTTCCCACGTTGGCAGCTGTCTTTAGGTTCTGCGCGATCCGCTCTTGGCTGTTCCCACCTCATCGCCCGCCGCTCCACGCGCGCCGATCGGTCTTCTCCTAACAGGACACGGCTTTATGTTGTCCGTTCTGCGTGATTGGGTTGATCTTTTCCAGGGTTACCTCTGCGTCGCTGTCGAAATTCCCGGAAATCGCCGGCGAGAGTTTCTCCATGGCGGTGTTCACCAGCCCCGCCTCCATCTCCCCGCCGCAGCCGTCCTTCTTCTGTAGCTCCTCCTCCTGGCACAAGATGCTGTGCGGGATCACGTAGCTGGACGTGTGGTTGCCCTCCTTCGGGATGTGGCTCTTGGGCTGATACTGGCAGCTGGGGTTGGACGGCGGGGCGCCCGTGTTGTTGTTGATGCTGACGATCTCGATGGCGTTGCTGCCCGGGCAGAGCCGGTGGCACCCCAGCAGGATGGAGAAGGCCTTGCGGAAGTCGGCGTTGAAGGCATAGATGATGGGGTTGAGCGACGAGTTCGCCCAGCCGAACCACACGAACACGTCGAAGGTGGTGGAGCTGATGCAGGGGAAGTCCGTGGCACCGTCGGCCTCACAGAAGGGAACCATGCAGTTGAGGATGAAGAAGGGCAGCCAGCAGCACACGAACACTCCCATGATGACCGAGAGCGTCTTTAAGACTTTGGTTTCTCTCTTGAAGGACATTTTGAAGGAGCTCTCGCTCTCCATGCTGGAGCTGTTCCCCATGCTGCTGTGGCGGTTTTTGGCACTCTCCGCCGCCCTCTCCAGGGCGGATATCCTGCGGATCTGCTTTTGGGCGATGCGGTAGATCCGGGTGTAGGTGACGATCATGATGGCCACGGGGATGTAGAAGCTGATGAGGGAGGAGGAGATGGCGTAGGTCCTGTTGAGGCTGGAGTCGCAGTTGTCGGGGGGCAGGTCTTCGGGGTAGGTCCCGTTGAGCTCGGCGTAGCCGGCGGTCTGAGCCTTGTGCCAGTTGAGCTGCACGGGGATGAAGGAGATGAGGACGGACAGCGTCCACGCCACGCTGATCATCAGACACGCCACTTTGGGGGTCATCTTGCGTTCGTAGCGAAACGGGCTCGAGATGGCCCAGTAGCGGTCGACGCTGATCACGCACAGGTTCAAGATGGAGGCGGTGGAGCACATGATGTCAAATGCCACCCAAACGTTGCAGAACTCACCGAAGGGCCAGAAGCCCACGATCTCGGTCGCCGCCTTCCAGGGCATCACCAAGATGGCCACCAGGAGGTCCGAGATGGCCAGCGAGATGACGAAGAAGTTGGTGACCTTCGACCTCAGGTGGCGGAACTTGGTGACGGCCACGCACACCAGCGTGTTGCCCAGCAGCGTGGTGAAGATGAGGAGGGAGAGGAAGCACCCCGTCAGCACGCGCTTGGACGAGTCCCTCTCCGGGAGCAGCGGCTTGCCGTCTCGCACCGTTGAGAAATTCTGATCCATCGTTTACGTTAAGACTGCTAACACGGCGAGAGAGAGGGGGGTGGGCGAGGGGAGGGACGTCAGCCGTCACCCCATCACATCTCCAGCATGCAGCAGGTGCACCTCTCCGGGGAGGAATCTCAGACAGACGGCGCGGCCGGCGGAGAGGTCAACTGTCTCGGCGCCAGCTCTCCCGCAGCCTGGGTCGTCCATAGGCGCCTCGTCACGACCACCATCCTGGCATCGGGGCCCCTATCAATATTTCACAGAGATCTGCCAGAAAACGCCGCTGGAGGATTCCACTTTGGTCGGTTTCCGCAGCAGCGGGGCAGGCAGCAGACATTCTAGTTTGAAGAGGAGGAGGAGGGATGTTTGGGGCTGTTGTGGGGTTTTTTTTCAATTTATGGGAGAGGAGAAAAAAAAAAAAAAGTCCTTCTTCCTTTTGCTGCTCTCACTTCACGCATCTGCCGAACAGCTCCCCGCAAGTTTCACATCATATTGTCGACCAGCTATTGAGCACACAGAGGCTTGGCCAATCGCGAGCCTCGCGCACCGCCTCATCAATAACTTCTATCGACGCTTTTCGGGCTGCGTTTATCTGATTTGTGTAATTATCCTCGAGGCGGGTCCCTGTGATTATATTGGTGGCTGCATCGACGCGTATCCGCCCCTGTGGCGCTTCAAAAAATATACTTGCATGTTTTATTTGCTTTAATTTCTCCAGCAGCTGCGCGCGCGTGTTTCACCCGTCGGGGGAATGATCCAGCCGAGTTGGTGAGCCAACAAAACCGGGCTGGGAAAGTCTCAAAGGTCCGCTTCAGTTTCAGCCAGGCGCTTGAAATGTCTTATTCCCCACACGAAGAGGAGGAACATCGATAACAGGGCTCTTTTTATGTGGCTATAATCCAAATTCGATTTTTTTTTCTTCTTTTTTGGGGGGGGGTTAGGGTTGCGTGACAGTTTTGTGCACGCAGCAAAACGAGCTCTGGGCTCTCCACACCGTTTAAGAGTGAGCACGGCCACCCACCTAAATCGCCCACGTAGCTGAATCCCCGGTTCGACGCCTCGTAGACCGGTGCCTTTTATTGACTTTTAATTTGGAGTCTGCGTGCGCTCCGCTGCAGGAGGCTCCGGCACCCAGGGAGCTTTGTCTACAAATCCCAAATCAATTCCGGCGGGGTGAAAACACACATTTCCCCCCCGCAGAGGAAAAAAGAAAAAACGCATGCCCGCGGCTTCCATCCAACTTGCGCCTTGGCGCCAGGTGGAGAGGAGCGCACCCTCTCTGCGCGCCCCTCTGCTCAGGAGTCAGCGGCGCTGCTCTCTCCCTCCCGACGCCTGTCCTTCTTTTTCATCTCGTCCTCAGTGTTGGGGGAGAAAAGCAGCCCGCCTGCGCTGACCGTGTGTCCTGGCTGTGAGCGGAGGGGAGTGACGCCGGGCTCCTCCGCGGCGCTTCCGTGCGCGCTCCTTTCTCTCCGCGCTCCGCTGCTCCCGCGCTGCTCTGCGCTACGGGTCTTTTGCCACAACTGCTCCAAACATCCAGAGGATAAAGCCACCCGGACCAATCCTGCAGGCTGGATGGGGTTTTTTTTTTTTTCCTCCAGTTGTGATTCAGGATTCCATCTAGTCAAATCAGGCACAGGCGCTTCCAGGGTTCTCTGACTTTGTCTCGGTGTCGCCTCCCAAGGTGGGCTTGTGTAAAGTTTGCGACTCTGTTGTTTTAGGCTCGGCCCAAAAAAGTGTTTGTTTTTTGTTTTTTTACGGCTGTAACATCACAGGTTAATCCGAGAAAATGAAGGGAGCGCGGGTGTCCCAGGCTGAACTTTTGGACAGCGGACCCGCACGCAGAGGCCCGATGGAGCCACCTACCGGCAGCCGGAGCCAGATCGCGCTGGAGCGCCTCGTAGGGCAGCTGCATGAACGTCACATGAATAAACGACTCGAGTCCCATGTGCTGCATCACGGGGAGCCGTCAGGACCGAGAGTGTGCGCGTCCACGTAACCCCCCCGCCCTCAGAAAGCTGCAGCGCAAGCTGTACGGAGGCCTCGGTCACTTTCCCCGTTGACTGTCTAGCAAGAAGAAATCCTCAATGGGCTCCGCGCGTCCGCGTCGTGCGCGTGTCCGTGCGACTTGTTAATGTCTGACTCACTTTGGGAGCATCCATGTCTGTGCGTGTGCATCTTTGTTGGAATTGTGCGTTTGTAGATTTCTCTCTCCCTCCCTCTGTTTGTGTGTGTACGTGCGTGCGCGCGTGTGTGTGTGTGTGTGTGTGTGTATATGAGTAATACATGTAGACAAGCCAAGTGTAAGAGGCCTGGCAGACACAACGCCCACATTTCCTTGTAGCACAGAGCCGGGGTGTGCGTGCAGCCGACAAAGTTCAAACCAAGACCACGTCACACACTCGCACACATGGAGCCGCTCGCATACACACACGCGCGCACACAACCAGCCATGCAGGGTAATTTACATCTGCTCCAAAAAGCAAACAAAATAGAATATAGCAGAGCAGGAGAGCAGGGAGTGGGATGAGAGGACGAGGGCTTAGGGATGACTTTTGGCCAAACGTAGGTCCCAGTTGGATTTGGCCTTCACACCATCTGAATATGGATCTCCAGGAGCGAACGTGACGCTGCCAGTCAGCTGCCGCCTTCATCTCCAGCCCTAAGAGAACCTGGCTGCACAACTCCATGCGCCTCGATGAAGCCGGAGCACGTGCAGCAGGCTCCTTGGCTCCCTGACAACATGTTGAGCAGGCGATCTTAGAACCCCCCCGAAGGTGCCACAAACACATTTCCCTGCATTAAATCCACAAATCAGGTGCAGTTCTAAGAAAAATGTTTACGTTCCCAGGGACAGAGAATCAAGCTGATAAAGCAATTAAAGGCTGTCAAGCGTCCGGGTCCATGTTTCTTCATGCGCTCGCATATTGAGCAGCACACAGACGACATGTATGCTCACAGATGCATTTACAGTCGCCCCCTCGTCAAGAACAAGCGTGTGAAGCCAAGTGGCACCATTCATCACTTCCCAGAACAATTTAGATGAATACTGGCAGGTCCCCTCCATTAGCAAAGGTGGGTTTGGAGCTCAGCGAGTGTCCCCTGAATGACGGGCTGTTGTACTTCCACAGCAGCTACAGGAACTAATTAAAACTGCAGCTTCTTACAAGGACAATTAAGTGGAAGCGGCGTGCATTTGTCATCAGCTGGAACAGGAGTTCTGTTCCTCTACAAGTGGGAAAATTATGAACCCACAGCCAGCGCTCTCTGCCAAACCCCGGGAAGGCTCGGCAGAGTTAATTAATGTGAGGAGAACGTGCATGGGTTCATTTATACAGATATGCTGCATCACTGATCTGGTCTCCGTCCACACGTACTGCTGTTGGTGGAACAGGAAATGGGAGGAATCTCTAACAGAGCTTTTTCAGGGAACTGATTTAATATATTCCTGGTAGGCGCTGGAAGATGACTCCATTTTTCTTCTCTGATCCTGTCAGCAGAATCCGATCAAGTTCTGTGAAATCACCACTTGAAGACATCTAATTAAAAAGCATCGCTCGTGCCACATGCGAGACGACATGATCACAGCAGGTCACGGCGTGCACGGGGACCTCCGTGTGATTCCACGGAGCACCTTAACCAAAAAGCAAACAAGATAGAATAATACACCGTTGGTTGGATTCTTTCAGACCCAAAGACGGTTTATGTGTACGCACAGCATGAAACACAGAGGGCTGCTGTGCATGAAATACATGTGCATACAACAAACACAGCAAACCTGCAGCATGGGAGGAGGAAATATGTGTTCACTGATACCATCAGTTAATGTGCCCCCCCCCACCTGCCAATAAGCAGCCTGCGCTCGTCCTCCTCTTGTAAAATGTGTTTCTTCTCCTCAGTGCGTGTTGGCAAAGATTTACCACTTAGGTAGGCGCACGCTGCCAAGGTGATGTTTATCTCCGTTGCCTGTCACTGCGACTCTGTCTTCATGTCGCTAGATAAAAGGTTTAGTGCCGCTGATCAAATTTGGACCACCTGTGGGCGGCTTCATACGATCAAGTGGTCTTATGAAACAGAAGGCGAGAGTCAGGCCGAAGGTGACAGGTGACGCCTGAAGCTGAGCTGGAGCCAACGGCGGCGGCGCGTCCTCTCCGTTCCTTTCACGTCTTCACTTATGTCTCGTTAGCCGGCCCGTCGGTGCCCATCGTGGCTTCTGAGGTCGGGGTCGGGGGCCGAGCCGCCATTGCCTCCGCCGATCAAGAGGAGCGGAGGAGCGGCGAGGCGCCGATCGGCCGCAGCAGCGCTGGCGAGCTGCGCGGGTCGCGCTCCAGTCAGACAAGCCGACGCCCAGACGTGTCGTTAAAGCAGGAACACACGCGGCGCTCTCCCGCTGCGCCGCCATGTTTACAGATGTACAAACATGCAGCAGTCGGGGATCCCCCAAATCCACCGAGGCTCACACACACACACACACACACACACACACACACACACATACACACACACACACACACACACACACACACACACACACGTGAGCTGCTCGGCTGATTCACACACAAACCAGTCAAGATGGAAGCGACCCAGCGGCTCAAAGCGCAGCGGCGCAGCTTTAGATGCGACCTAAACCTGTGAGACCTGCAGATGCAGCCGCTGTAAACTGGGTCAGGACTAAAGCAAAGGTCAAGTGCACCCACCCATCCAGCGATGGGCTCACGGTTAACCTGTTACCCTGTGTCGGGATCACTGTTGGAACAACAGGACAGCAACAAGCTACAGGAGATGAACCCCCCCCCCCCGCAGCTGAATATGGGCTTTGGGTACATCTAAAACTGTCATTTTCCTCCTCGGGTTCTCTCTGACGACGCGTGCACTTTCATTTCACACATGAGTAGATCAGCGTCTTCGGGGACGCGCTCGCTCCTCCTACCTGGAAAAACGACCACGACAATAACAGTCCGACAAACATGCCAGGGAACGCCGCTGCGGAGAGCGCGCTAGACGCTGCGCTTCACTTTGCAAAAGTCCTCGCGTTAAAAGAGCCACAGAAGGTCTGAACATCAGGAAGAGAAAAAGAAGAAGCACTTGTCCTCAGAGGCAGACAGAATTGGACGATGGCGGCTCCACTTTGGTCAGACGTCCTGTGGGAGCGCTCACACACTGGATATGACGAGCATCCCGCTCTCTTTTTAATTTCTTCTTTGGCCAACTGCATTAGATCAGACATTGATGCTGATATGTGAAAGCGTGTTTGCGTCCTGTTCTGTGTTTTTAGTCCTTCTTTTGACTGGGGCTGTCCCGATGTCCCACATGCTCAACGCCTTTGAAGCCCCACCTGACCCCGCCCCTTTGAACCTTCCTTCACGTTCTAATCGCTAAAGGCGAAATTGATTAACTTTGACTTGATTTTTAATCTTCCACTGTTTCTCTCAATATTTTGTTCACATGAATTGCACAAGTTTTTTTTTGGGTTTTTTTTCCCGTGTGACGCTTCACAAAGCCCCTCGTCCTTTTTTATCTCCAAGGCTGTGCTGCTGAGCATCGGGGCCAGCGTGGCTAAGGTCTCAGAGTAGAATACAAACAGTCTTAACCTCATCTCACTCTTCACAAAATCATGTTCTCCGGTGGGTGGAGGACGCGTTAGTGGTTGTAGCAGCGGCAGTGAAAGACACACGCGCGCAGGGCAGATGGAACGGTGGGCTGACTGTTGAGTGTTACGTGTGTGTTCAGACCACGACGAGGCGAAGGAAACGCATTCAGCTGTGAGCGGCGAGAGGAGAAACGGTAGTCATGACCGTGACCCCTGAAGACAATTAGCTTCAGTAATATTCCACAGAGGTGATTTATGGAATCACAACACAGAGAATATTTGTTAGACTGGAATTTCACAGGCAGCAGAGCATCAACTGAGACACCGCAGGAAACAGCTGCAGGATTCCAGAACATCAACATGCTGCACAGTTTGATGGAATATCAGAGAAGCTGATGGACACACGCGGCGACAGAAATCAGTCGAAGGCATCTGGACTGATTTCTGCCCCTCGAAGCGGTTTCGCCTCTGATGGGAAAAGATTTCCACTAAATGAAAAGAAATCCTGAAAGGAACCCAGTTTTCTTTGACGGACCTGCAGGATCAGCTTGTTGGTCTGAAGAGGGGACGTTAGGGAGCGGCACTAATGAACTGAGGGAGTTAGCCGCACCGCTGCCCCCCCCCCGGGGAGTCACAGCGCGTGTGTGTGAGCTGCGGCGCTCTGTTGGGGGTCGCTGTGCACGTTCGCCCGTCGCAGCCTCGGTCGGGGCGCGGTCGTTGTCGAGGAGAGGGGGGCTGCCTGAAAGCGTCACTCGGAGAGACGGTCGGTCGGTACAGCTGTTTTCATCTGGCGCCGGGCGAAGCCGTTGGCTTTCGCACCAGCCATCACACATCCTGGGGTCACATCAGCTGACAACACCTGTAGGAGAGATCGATGGGGGAGCGGGGAAAAGAGGGTTTGAGAGATCGTATTTAAGAACACGAGGGCAGCGACCTTTAGCCTCTCACCTCACCTCACCTCACCTCACCTCACCTCACCTCACCTCACCTCACCTCACCTCACCTCACCTCACCTCACCTCACCTCACCTCACCATCCCAGCCAACACTCAGGGAGAAGTAGAACCCCCCGTTGAGTTCTCAATGAATCACGTTGTCTGCTGAGTCCGTTGAAACGTCACCGAGGGCTGGGGCCTGTCAGAGCACGATGGCCTCATCAGTGAACTCCCCGGTGACATCCACGCTGGGGCGAGGAACGCCGAACGTGTCACAGTCTGAAGCGGTGGCGAAGGGCTGACGTGCCGAGCCGCGGCAGGGTCTCTCCTCCTTTCTCGTCACGATCGCACCTCTCCCGCGGGCTGGGGTGAACCCGCTCCTCTGCCGATGTCACACTCCAGCTCCTCTCCCGCCGCGCACGTGCCGCCGGAGTACGCCGCCGATCTCGAAAAGGCGGAGGGAACAAAACACCGAGGGCGGACTTTTCAGGAGTCAGCGTCTGGATCAAGGGCCCTGCCTGCTTTTCTTCTTCAAAGCACAAGATAAAGCAAACACAGACGGACAACAGAGATGAAAGCCACCGTTTTGCTGAGCTGGAATAAAGGCTGCGTCCTGTGGGGACCCACAAAGGGACACCCTGAGAGCAGCTGACCTAATAACCAGTAATGGCCCTTTCCTTTCTACAACAAAGTCACACGCTTGTGAATATTCCTGTTAAAATACATCTGGATGTGTGCAAGCTCCTTTCATTTGCAGCCCCCCCCCGCCCCCCTCGTTAGCTCTTGTTGCTCTGTTTGCGAGCTGCTGAAGCCTGGTGTCTGATTCTGACACCGCCACGCCGCGGCAGGGGAGGCTAACTTATCTCCCCTCGCCAGATTCAGCACATGTCCTCCCCGCTCATCCTCCGCTCCCTCGCCGGCTTTGTTTGCGCGTGTCTACAGGTTATCTGTGCCATTACTTGTGACAGAGGACTTCCTATCAACATGCCTGTCCTCCAACCATTTTCTTAATTAGGGGGGGTTATAATGAAACGCCTGGCCGTTGTGGTTTGATGCACTCGCTTCTATGGCGACATTTTGCCATTTAACAAACGCCATTAAAACTCAGTTAAAGGATGCCTCTGGAACGTGCACATGAGAGCCTCATTATGGATGAAATGTTAAGTTGAGTGTAGCTAATGGTCTTAGCGGCAGCTGCATTACATTTAGTCACATGTACTAACACAATTAAAGGCCCATCATCCATTAAGTGGCCTCAGATAATAGATCAGTGAAACCAGGGCCAAGAGGATCCTAACCTGATACTTGGATGTAAAAAAAATAAAGGTGGGTTTCCTAGACGTACATGAATGAATGGAGGTCAAACGCTCTCAAGCGTGGCGCTCCCCTCGTCAGTGGTTTCTTGGTAAAAATGCAGGATAGCTTTAAATAAACAAAGGGATACGTAAAGAGAGCAGGGATTTAGATAATTCACCCCATTTAAACTAATTTCACCATCAGCACTGCATTCTGGGTTGCCCAGTAATTATCCTTTAATTAAAGGGAATTTTCTTTGATGTGAGGTGCATTAACATAAACGATGAAGCATTTAAAAGACAAAGAAACCTCTCCTGTAGCGCCAACAATATAAACAGGTAGAGCAGAAGATAAAGTGGCCGTCTCTTAAATGCATCGTGGTGTGTGTGGTGGGCGAAGGCCGTCGCTGTACCTCAGCACAGTCCTTAATCCACTCTTTTGTTCTCCTTTCGTCTGCTGACTTCAATTTTGCACAAGCTGAGACACGTGCTTCAAATCGATGCCTCAGCCCAACGTGTGGAGACCCGGAGCGGTCCAGGACTCATCTTTGTCTGCTTCTCTGTGGAATTGATCCCGAAAGTCTGTCTTTTTCACAACATTTTGCCAGACAAATGATGGCGTTCAGGAATGCAGATTGTCAGGCCACTTTAAATCTTCATAGAGCAGGGATAACACAAACTGATACCCCCCTCTTCCCCAAGCTATGAAACTGACAAACAAAGCCGTTTAATGACCACAGAGCGTCTTCTGGTGAGACCCTCAGAGGGACGAGCGCAGCTGCAGCTGATTAGTTTGTCTCATTCTGCAGCACCAACATGCAAACACTGATAATAGTCGGCTGCATTGTTAAGCAAATATTGATACTGGCTCTTTGTCCGTTTCATTAGTGGCAGCTGTGAATTATACAGTCAATCTGTCCTCCCTCCGTTTCTATCGTGGTGCCACCTCTTGGTTTATGCAGAGCAAAAATAGTCTCACACCGGCGACACTAGCGGGAGCTCTGTTTTTTTAAAGTCCCCTTCCATGTCGACAGACGTGTATCTTGCTTGTGTCAGCGCGCTCTTCCACAGCAGTCCTGATTACATCGTCGCTGGCAGTGGAACCACGGCCGAGGGCACTCAGGCCCACACGCTAGGACTCTTGCCTGGGAAAAATAAAGAATAAAAAATGTCCGATCTCAGTCGGATTTAAGCTCAATGAGATGAAACGACATCCTTGAAATACAAATGTGATGTGATTTGTGAAGTGCTAAAAGGATGAACTATGAGAGCGGGGTTGCCCAAACGGAGGCCCGCGGCCCGACTGCCGCCCGTGGTCCGATTCTGATTGGTCCGTGGCAAAGTCTAAAAATGTAGCCTGGGGCTCAGATGCTGATGCGGTTTATGAAAATGTCACCAGACCATGTTAACAGCTGGGGGTTACGCTGATAATTACACAACCGCAGCACAGATGCCAGATTATTAGATTTTGGGTGTCGTTATCGGCAATATTTACCGTGCTTATCGCAGACGCTTGATACGATCTTTGTTTGCCCTTTTGCCTGAAAAATATGTAGCCAGGCATGAAGACAAAGAGCGGGATCTTGATTGAAGCGCATGCTGAGAATGGCGAAAAGAGCAGCCCAAAATGACAGCGGAATGTTCCTGTTTGTTTTACAGAAATAAAGTGAGGCTGGGAAAAGGGCAAGACGGGGAGAGGGATGCACTTTGACTGACTTGCTTTTTAAATATTTAATCCATTCAGCGCTTTTGATTCGCCTGCATAGATACACAAAAGATACAAGAGAGGCAAAGGCATGTTTGTTCCTGCTTTATTTTGGTTTCCCTTCCCCCCGAAGAGAAGCCCATCAAGTGAGATTTGAAGAAAACAGAATCTGAAATAGCCCCAAAAGACAGAAGTGATTTTTGTCAAAATCCTCAGGTGAGGATCTGGAGGTACCAACGCCACACAGACTGAGAAGCTCTACGAAGGAGGGGAAGTGGCTCCCGTTACTAAAGCCTGAGATCATGACGTCACTCACAGAAGATCCATTTGTATCCTCGTTGAGAAATGATCCGTAACAAGGCGTATGATTTCTGACAGCCGCGAGCCCAGACAGATTTTATTTTTTTAATTAAAGTTTGGGGGAAATCGGATGTCGATGCGTCTGCGCTTTGAAATGTGTAATTGAAACTTGTACATGTAAGAAACCACAGGATGAACTCTGACACACAGCAGTAAGCTTGTCTTCTTCCTTCATATCATCCACCCCCCACCGCTGCAGCCCCCCACCCCCTCTGTCTGTCTCTATGTTGAGCACCACAAGCAAGATCAACGATTTAAAACTGACGTTTCAATTTTTGCAAGAGGATTTTTCTTTTAAAAATCCATCAGAAAAGACAGAGTCAAAGACAGAGACCAAGGAGAGGCTGACAGCTCCACTCCAGCAGCAGAGGGCTGACAGTCAGTCCAGAACATCTCATTTATGTAGGAAAAGGGTTTTTTTTCACTGTTTTGGCAATCTCCTCATATCTGATTGTCCTTGCCTTTTACTCGTACCCTCATGTCAACCGATTCTTGACTCGTTGCCATGGAAGACCGTACTTGCAGCAGACTTCTATGGCAACGTGCCTCCTGGTGTCATCAGGCCACTCAGAAACCTTCAGGACACTGACATTTAATCATGATTGTTCACCTTTCAATATGTTTATATTTTCGTTAAACACACATGTAGAGTACTTTCATGTGCACCTCCAGTGGCCGTCCATAAAAGTCAAGGTCGTGGCATTTTCATGTCAGGACAGGATCAAAATAGAACGAGGGCCATGAGCTGGACAGACTGAGGCTGATGAGTCAGTGGGCTGATAACACAGACAGACTGAATCAGTGGACTGAAAGCAACAGCCAGTTTACGGGAGCATGTGTGTGATTCACAGGCTTCACGGGCCGAGTCAGACGGATGATGTTTGGAGGGGATGCGCTGCAGGTGGGGAAACCAATTCTGCAGGACCACGCCGACGTCCACAACCTGTCCTTCAGCCCCCCGACACCGGCCTAACATAACCGATGCCCCTTCGCACCAGTGGGGTTTATCCTCATCCCTCCTTTCATTAGTATCGCACAGTCGCTCTGCTAAGATTCTTACGTCTGATGCGTGTTTAAATATGCATTGGGTGCCACTGGAGGCACTGAGAAGCTCAAGGAGGGCAAATATTTGATTTGAACCATTCAAATGAATCCCTAACTAATTGTAAATGAGTTTTCTGTTCATCTTGGGCCTATAAAGTATGAGTCTGTATGAAAACGACTCAAGCACACGCTGTTCATGTGATGGTCGTTGGATTTAAATCCTAGTAACGGGGATGGAAAAAGTTACAAGCAGATTACCAGCATGGGGACAGGAGGACATCCAGAGGGCAACACTGTCCTCTTGTGGTTTTCATGCAAGACACCCAAATTCAAGTCAACATCTGTCTGATGAAGCTCTTGAATGAGAACGCTTTAAAGCAGTAATTGTGGTTTGAAGGAGAATTGATTGAACTGCATAATTACATGTTGACAGCGACTAAACATCGTTTCTGTGGAAGGATTAGAATAGTGTGTTTTGGGTTGTGTCCTGAGATTTCCTGTTTTCTATTTGCATTATTATTTAGGAAAAATTGTTTCATTCACATTCAACGCTTTACATTTCAGTTTTAACTCTTTAAAAGTTCAGGTTCATTTAAAAATGTTTCTTCTTGTTTCATTATTATTGTTTCGTCGATATTTGAGATAGAAAATTAATACTAGAACCAACAGTGTGCTGATGAATTGATCTTTAGACTCCATATAAAGCTTTTATTGAAAGAATCGATCACGTGTATATTCCTCGCAGGTAAGCTGATAATTGTCCGTACAAACACACGCTCTTCGTGTCATTTTATTGTCCAGATTAAGTCTAAATTGTTATCTATGCGCTCTACTTCTATGTCACATGGCGCGTTTTAAACCCGGAAGCCAGAAGTCGGCGCCGGTTACGTCACTTCCCTCGTCCAGCAGCGCGAAAAAAGTGGTTTTAATCGCACCGCTGAGGAGTCAGAGGTGAGTTTTACCACCCGGCCAAGACCCGGAGACAGTCAGAAGGAGCCCTTTCACCGGGCTGCGGCGGGCAGGACGTTGTTGTTGGACAGTTGTTCGCTGGGTCAAAGCTAGCGTTAGCCTGCGAGAAGCCCGATTCTCGTCTTTAAATCACTCAAACACGCCATCAACAAACTCTCAAACACGCTCAAAGCAGCCCGCAATAAACAAAAGACACGCTGTTTCAAGGGGAAGCTCCAAAACTGTGACCCTTACTCACAGAACTGACACCATGTGTTGAAACAGTGAACATGTGCACAAAGTTGTGTTCACAGTTTTTGATGTACCTGCAACAGACACGGATTTGAGGATTCCTGAACCTATTGACACATTAGTCCTGATCAGGTACAAGTTCTATACTCAGCAAAGGGGCTGGAGTCGTTCCTGTTAAGATTCCTGTGAAGTGAAAGTGAAACCAGCTCCTCCCTCCATGTCTCTTGTCTTTCAGAGAGCGAAAATGTCCAAGATAGACAAGATGAGCATTTTGGGGGTGAGGAGCTTTGGGATTGAGGATAAAGACAAGCAAGTCATCTCTTTCTTTTCTCCCCTGACTGTGCTGGTTGGACCCAACGGGGCCGGGAAAACGGTACGAGAACATGATTTGACAGGAGCTGGTGTGTGAGGGATCACCCAGCGAGAGCGAGCAACACAGGTGACAATATTATGTGTTACGTGAGGCTTTTCTGTTTGTAGACCATCATCGAGTGCCTTAGGTATGCAACATCGGGAGAACTCCCTCCCGGATCTAAAGGAGGTGCTTTTGTACACGACCCAAAGGTGAGTTAGATCCCTCTGGACCTGTGTGAGACGCGTCTCATGTTCCCTCTGCCTCAGTGAGGAGTCTGTCTTGAGTCTGTCTTGAAATGATTTCACCTCACTGTCAACTCTAGGACGCTCACGAGACTGACGTGCGAGCACAGATCCGGCTTTTGTTCTCCGACGTCAACGGAGAAAAAGTGACGATCCATCGCTCCATGTCCTGCACTCAGAAGGCCAAGAACTACTCCTTCAAGAGTCTAGAGCAGGTCATCACCAGGTTGAAGTAAGCATCGGTGTGTTGTGATTTCCTCTGGTTTAGTCTGTTGTGTCTGTGTGTTCCGCTGACCTGCGTTTATCCTTTTGTCCAGGGATGGTGAGAAGGTGAGCCTGTCATCCAAGTGTGGCGATATGGACCGGGAGATGATTTCTTCACTGGGGGTGTCCAAGCCCGTGCTGAATCACGTCATCTTTTGTCACCAAGAAGAATCCAACTGGCCTCTCAGCGAAGGCAAAGCGCTCAAGGAAAAGTTCGACGCCATCTTTGCGGCCACAAAGTAAACTCAGGATTTTAGAAATAGTCCCCAAACTCCCCGTGAACCGTCGCCTACATGTGTCATTCAAAGCCTGCGGCTCTGCGGGAACCTCCTGGAATCTGTGTCTGTTGCAGGTACATCAAAGCTCTGGATACGATGCGTCAGCTGCGGCTCAAACAGGCTAATACGGTCAAAGAGTGTCAGGTGGAGCTGCGCTACCTGAAGCTGAACAAGGAGAAAGCCCAGCAGATCAGGGATACGGTGGCTACCAAAGAGGCCCAGCTGATGGCCTCCAAAGACAGCGTTCAGCAGATCGAGGACAGCATCGAACCACTGGAGGTTTCACAATGAGCTTTTTTGTTTTGACTAAACCGTGATCACTTCATTGAGTTCTCTATTGAGATTGAGTCCAGATGTGGTTGAAAGAGTGGCCTGTTAGTGTGAGTAAAGATGAAATGAATGATCATTTTTTAATGTGGGGTCATTTTCAGATTCGCCTGACAGATATTGACTCAAAACTGGGCAAAGTGATGAAGCTGGACAACGATATCAAGGCTTTAGAAAGCAGGAAGAAACAGATGGAAGAGGACAACAAGGAGCTGGAGGAAACTATGGAGCAGGTGATGCGCTGGAACATATATATATTTTTATAAGCAGCAGTTTTTTCTTTTAATGGAAAAGTCTTTATTTTGTTATGGATGGTGGAAGGAAGTGAACCTTCACAGCTTCTGAGGGGCCACATTGTAAAATAATGTAAAAATTAGCAATTACAAGATAAATAAAAATGGATTAAAAAGACACATTAAAATGAAGCGTTAAAGCGTGAACCACAGTGAAGTGGCTCAGATAAACAAGCATCCTTATGTCTGCTCCCTCCTCAGTGTTTATTCATGCTACACCGCCATATTAATACCCAGGGCGCTGCTCTTTGTGAAGTGTCATTAAACCTAATGGGATTCTAATAGAGATGATGCAGATGGTGAATTAAGTTGTTGTTATTCTCTCCTGGCAAGTTTGTCCCTGAGATTTTCTGACATGAATATATCTGTGCTGCTTTGCTAACTCACCCGCTTCCTTTTGGTGACCTTTACTTCTGCGTTTCTGCCACCACATTTTAGGTTTTCTAGTCCAAATAACAAACCGTATGACCAATGTGTAAGCAATGAATCAGTATTACCACAAAAACTATCCCATCCCAACCCAGTCCACAGTGATTCTGTCGTCTCCATGTGTGCAGCTGTACAGATGTGGACACACGTGCTCTTCGATGTGCACTTTAAATATTTGTTTCCTTGTTAAATCCTCTGTAAAAGGAGGCCTCTCTGGGCTTCGGGAATGACATAAAAATTGTACCTGACAGAGTGAGTGAGCGACTAAAGCGCTGGGCTGCGTTCGTGACAGGTCTTCCAGGGTTCTGATGAGCAGCTGCAGGATGTTTACCAGAACCACCAGAGGACGGTGAGGGAGAAAGAGCGAAGGCTGACGGACTGCCAGAAGGACCTGGAAAAGGCTGGGCGGGAGTGTCAGAGACTCCACAGAGTGAAGGCAGATCTCCTCGTGGAGCAAGGTAGACACACACACACACACACACACACACAAATACTGCAGTTACTTGAAGGTTGTGAAAATGTCTGAAGGCTCTTCATTCAGAATTAGTTTCCACTGAAAATGTGAAGAGGTAGAAGGTTAAAGTTAAATCCTTTTTTTCCAGGACGTCTAGAACTTGAAGCTGACCGCCACACACACAACATCAGGAATCGTGACACACAGGTGAGAGACAGAAACGTTAAAATTCACGTGACCTCGACCATTTGGGTCAGAAAATGCAGACCGTGACAGCGACACGTTCAAAAGGTTTGCATTGAGAATACATCAAATCTGTTTTTTAGGTCCGCTTATTATCGTCTCATTTGGAACTGGAGGGTTATGACCGACCCCCATTCTCAGCCCTGCAGCTTCAGAGCTTCCACCGTCACGTCACAGAGAGGCTGGAGCAGGAGAAGGAGACAGTCAGTCAGGCTATGGTACCACAAACCCCTCAGCCCTGGATTCATTTTAATGTGATGCTATTTACAAGCGTAACTTTGGGGTTCCCCGTCCCGATTCTGTCCCTTCAGGTGGAGCTGCAGGAGAAGGAGCAGCAGAAGCAGCAGTCCATCGATGATATGAGAGATAAGAAGACTGGCCTGGAGAGAACTGTGGAGTTAAAGAGAGACCTGCAGGGAAAGAAGCAACAGGAACTCAGGAACATCAGAGCGGAGCTGCAAATGCTGGAGGGCTCATCCAGCAGACTTCAAGAGCTGGAGAGTGAACTAGCTAAAGCGGTGAGTCCACCCCACAGGCCACAGGTGGAGGGTGCTCCTTTCATTCGTTGCCGTGTGTCTGACTGCGCTTCTTTCTGTGTTTCTGTCCTCAGGAGCGAGAGTTGCAGCGCGCCGTCGAGAGCTCCAACGTGGAGGAGCTGAAGATTGAAGTGGTGGAGCTCCAGAAGGAGAGGGCCGACCTGGACCGTTCACAGAGGCAGCTCGATAAGGAGATGGAGACGCTCAACACACACACCACCGCGCGCACGCAGATGGACATGCTGAAGCGGGAGAAGGTGACGTGTGTCCGTTCGCCGCTGTCTTTTCCCCGCCTTGACCTTCCTCGCTCCTTCTGCACCTCCTCCTCTTTTTCATGACTCTCTCCCGCTGTCCTAAACGTTGCCGCCGATCTCAACGCTCCTCTTTCAATTTGCCAGACGGAGAAGGAGGATCAGGTACGCAAGATCAAATCACGGCACAGCGAGGATCTGGTGTCGCTGCTGGGCCACTTTCCCAACAAGAGGGAGTTGGAGGACTGGATCTACTCCAAGTCTAAAGAGATCACCAGCACCAGGGACAAACTCGCCAGACTCAAGTCAGTAAGATTTTCTTTTCTTCGCGTTTGTGACCAATGAACACGTGAACCAACGGGCGCGGCGCTGCCACTTTCAGTAAGGACCTGGCGTCCAGCGAGCAAAACAAAACCCACATCACTGCCGAGCTACGGAAGAAGGAGCAGCAGTTGGTCAGTGATGAAGAAACCTTCTTCAGCGTGTGCGGAAGTCAGGACCTGGAGCAAGACTTGAGCAAACTGCAGGACGACCTGGAGAAGGTCTCCAAACAGAGAGGTGAACAGATGCTGATCGCTGCATAGTTGCCAGCTGGATCTTGATATCTTGTAATATCTTAATAATTATTATTATTTCTCTGAGTTTCTTCTTTCTTCCTCTACCCGGGGTTTTTGTAGCCATGCTGGCCGGAGCGACGGCCGTGTACACCCAGTTCATCAGCCAGCTGACAGAAGAGAGGGAGCCCTGCTGTCCCGTGTGTCAGCGGACCTTCCCCTCAGAGCCGGACCTGCAGGAAGTCATCAGCGACATGCAGTCCAAGCTGCGGCTGGTGCCAGACAAGCTGAGGAACACCGAGCAGGACTTGAAGAGGAAGGAGAGGAAGAGAGATGACATGGTCGCTCTACGACCTGTCAGGTGCGCTGTGTGAAGGGTGTTTTATGGACGTGTGTATGTAAGAACCTCAAGCTCCCCACTGCCCCACCAAAATAAAGGTTGAGCTCTCCTCTGGTGGGGTCAGCTATGCATTCACATAAGAACAGACAGCAGGAAGATTATCCTCAGTTTACTTTTGTTTTTTTAACTTTTTTTAATTAGAGTGCAGGTTTTAGGATGTGCTCCCCACTAGATGGAGCTGTAATCATATATATTTGATGTTTCAGTTTTTTCTTCTACCAAGAGCATCATGGTGTCAAAGTCTGTATTTAGACTGACTAAAGGATTGTTATGATAAATGCTTTATTCTATTTTATGCTGTCCAGGCTTACAATCGTGCAGCTCCAGGAAAAGGAGTTGCCGGAGTTGAGAAACCGCTTGCAGACAGAAAACAGAGAGATCGAGAAGCTGAAGGGCATCCTAGAGGAGCAGGAGACTTTGCTCAGCACCCTAATGTCAGAAGAGGAAACGGCCAAGGCCTGCCTGCAAGACATCTCACTCATGGACCGATACCTGGTACCCTATCTGTCTGTCTTGGTTTTATTTCACAGCTTATCCTCCACTCTTCTTCCTTTCTTCTTAATGAAATATAAGGATTGAGCATCATGTGATGAAGGATGTTTGAGCTGTTACATTAAACCATAATAGTGGTTTATTATTATTAGTATTACAACAAAAACAGTAAAAGTATGGAATTTTCCTAATTTTCTTCACCTTTCTGGTTTTCCTTTTCCAGATGGACCTGAAGGAGGTTGAGAAAAAAATCGCCCAGCATGCTGCCAAACTCCAGGGAGTAGACCTAAGCAGAACCATACAGCAAGTCAGCCAGGAGAAGCAGGAGATTCAGCACAGACTAGACACCAGTGAGTGGCCTGATGGATGGGAAGGGCACTTTTAGGGGCACGTCTTGCATCGCAGTGTAGAGATCACACTGTTGTACACTTAGATAGTTCTGCACAGTCGCTACACTTGTGTTTCAACTCTGTTGTGAGAAATTAAAGCGACGTCCTGGACCTGTGGTACACTGACATCTACTGGACACGGCGAGGATTGCAGTCTGTTCAAGTGATTGCCAGCCTTTAGGTTTTTCTGTGACTAGTGGAAACTATTCTGATAGTTGATATCTTATTCCCTGATTTGTATCCGTCTATCAGCCTCTAGCAAAATGGAGCTGAAACGCAAGCTGATCCAGGACCAGCAGGATCAGATTCAGACGCTAAAAAGTCACGTGAATGAGACAAGAGAGGAGAAGCTCCAGCTGAGCAGCAGCATGCAGAAGCGTCAGCAGCTGGAAGACCAGTGCGTGGAGTTCACCACTGAGCTCCAGTCCTTAACCCGGGACATCAGGGTGCGCGTTCTTCTATCGGCGCGGCGACCTGTCGCGTTTCAGAAATGTAACGGTGTCTCTGTCCCATCCAGGAAGCGAAGGAGCAGTTACTTCCCTTGTCTGCTGCTCTGGAAAAGCTGCAACAGGAGAAACAGGAGCTGCTGGATCGTAAGAGGCGTAGGCAGGAAGAGGGCCAGGAGAAGGTGAAATGAACGTGTGTTTCAGCGTGTCCTGTCTCCCTGCATGCGCTGTTGTCACGCTGTTCTTTTCTGTGGTGGACTCTCTCTCAGATTAATGCCATAAAGGAGAAAGCAAGAGCAGTCTCTGCCCTGGAAAGGGAAATCAGCAGATATGTCGAGGAGGGCAGAGGCCAGTACAAAGAGGTAGCGCGTTGGCTGTGTTCTTGACCCGCACATCTGCACGTCTGTTGCTTTCTGGCTGTTTGAGGACTTTACTGACTTGTGCTTGTTGCAGCAAAAAGAGTCGGAGCTTCAAGAAACCAGCAGTCAGCTGCACGAGGCCGAGAAACACAAAGAGAAGGTCAACAAAGAGATGGGAACCATCCGCCAGGACATTGACACTCAGAAGGTGTGCGTGTGTGTGTGTGTGTATGTATGTATGGACACCTCTCACCTGGTTGCCATGGAGATAGCCTTGTCATGTTTTACACCGATTAGGTCCAGGAGCGCTGGTTGCAGGACAACTTGACCTTGAGGAAGCGCGTTGAGGAACTGAAGGAGGTGGTTTCCAGACACGACGCCCTCCTGAAGGACATGGGGAACATGCAGGTCCTGCAGCTGCGCCAGTAAGACCTTGTGGCTCCTGCTGCAGAGCCCCCCCTCCGTGGGGTCACTACATTCACCGCCGCGCTCTCCCCGTCTGTCCAGAGAACGGCGCGAAGCAGAGCGCAAGTTGGAGGAGTTGAAGAAGACCCGCAGCATCGCACTGGGCCGGCAGAAAGGCTTCGAGGAGGAGATCCTGCATTACAGGTCAGAAAGGATCGGCTTCATTTAGCGAGGTGCTTTTTCTTGTCTCTTTCCAAACAAATGGAGTTTTTCATCTCCGTCTTTGCAGGAAAGAGCTGCGAGAAGATCAGTATGAAAAAGCTGAGGAGTGCTACAAAAACAAGATGATAACACTGAGGACCACAGAGCTGGTCATCAAAGACCTGGATCTGTACTACAAGGCCCTGGATCAGTGAGTCTCACACTTCCAAAAAAACGATTCAAAACTCTTACTGATTCCAAAACGATTCAAAACTCTTCCTCATTCCAAAACAAAGAGCCTATTGCCCTTGACGGTATCTGTATTAGTGTTTAAAAGCTGAGGTTTCAGTTTTGACAGCTCTTCTGTCTGAATGGGTTTTTGTGCTTTGTCACTTTCCCCTCCTACCCCTTGGACCCCTTGGACCCCTCAGGTTCTTCAGGTTATTACTCTGAAGGTTGAGGCAGGATATCACAATGGTTTAAACTTTATATCTTTAAAAGCACAAACCTTCTCTGCTTTCAGATTCAGGTTGGAGATATTAGTGGTAAAATAATGTAGTTGAACTTTTTTTTTTTTTTTTTTTTTTTTGGTAACCTTTCAGGAAATATCTGACATCCATTCTGATAAGTAATTACCGAAATCTTCACTCACAGATTTGAATCAGCTGACGCATGTGTTTTCCAGGAAGTCTGTCACTATCGTAGGCATCATTGTCACAGCCAACTGGGCATTTGCTCTCTGACTTTGGTGACGTTCACGAAAAAAAAAAAAAAAAATCTATGCTTGATTAAGCCTGAGAATTCACTTATAATGACTGATCACGGAATGCGATGAGTGCGTGATAAGATGTTGGGCTGGAGCAGAAGCAGCGTCAACCACATGTGTGGGTTAGCATCAGTCAGCAGCTGCTTTTATCTTGGTGAGAACTTCTCAGACTAGAAGCACGTCTCAGTTGGAGAAAGCACAGGTTCTAATCACTATGCGGAACTTCTACTTTCAGTTAGAGAAGACGCAGAGCTTGTTCAGTGGTTCAGAACGGTGAAGTTACATATTGTCGGGGCTCCGCTCCCGGACCGCTTAAAGACACAGTCTGTATTTGCGTTCTTAAAAAAAAAGAGCTTTAAGCCCCTTTTGAAGTGATGTGAGTGAATTTGAGAGTAAAAGTGGAATCCCGTGTGAAGTGGATCGTTGACTTGTTTCATGTACTTGTTTCATGTTCATCCACCCCACGTGGCCTTTACGGGCCGCGCTGCAGCTTCTCGTGGCCCAGATAGATCTTAAATGAGAGCAGCCTCACAACCACCTCAGTCAGAGAACAATGCTGATGCAGATCTGTGACCTCCATCGTTTATCTGCGTGCTGAGGATGACTGATCTTCCGTGTGATGGAGCCCCACGTGGGCTCGTTCAACGCTGCTGCGGTGAGGTTTCGCCAGCGTCACCATCCGCTATTAGAGGAACGGCCTGGCCACGGTAGCGCCCCGCATTCCTAACAGCACCGCCGCGTCTCTGAATCACTCCGGCTACGTCAAAGGTCACGGGCCCCCGCGCCGCTCTCGTCACGTAGGGCAGCTTTGGACGGCTGTCGGAGCCTCCGGGCCAGCGAGCAGCCCCCGATCAGGACGTTACAGCTGCTTCAAAGGCTGCTCCAGCTCTCAGGGTGGGCTGGTCCTGGTGCGTGTGCCCTGATGTCCCCGCCTTAGTCCCAGTGGCACGTGGACGCTGGTGGAACCCCCAAACATGCCCCCTCTCTTGGACTGGACTGATTGAGAACGGCGCTCTCTTCTGTCCCTTCCTCAGAACCATCATGAAGTTCCACAGCATGAAGATGGACGAGATCAACAAGATCGTCAGAGACCTGTGGCGCAGCACCTACAGGGGTCAAGGTGCGCTCTTCCTCCCAGTTCACCCACACGCGTAGCCCCTCTGGCCCCGCCTCACCCCCCACCTTCCTCCAGACATCGAGTACATCGAGATCAGGTCTGACGTGGACGACAACTCGTCCGCCGGCGTGAAGCGGAGGGTTTACAACTACAGGGTGGTCATGGTGAAGGGCGACACCGCCCTGGACATGAGGGGCCGCTGCAGCGCCGGGCAGAAGGTAGCATGTCGGGTCAGCGCAGCAGACGCCGCCGCAGCGTCTTTCTGAAGGTGTGTGTGTGTGTGCGCACGCGCGCAGGTGTTGGCCTCCCTCATCATCCGCCTGGCTCTGGCTGAGACCTTCTGCCTGAACTGTGGCATCCTGGCCCTGGACGAGCCCACCACCAACCTGGACCGGGAAAACATCGAGTCCCTGGCCCACGCGCTCGTGGAGTGAGTACACACCCCCCCCCATTACGTCTGCGCCCAAATCCCCACATCTGACGCTCTTGCAGGATCATCAAGAGCCGCTCCCGCCAGAGGAACTTCCAGCTCCTGGTCATCACCCACGACGAGGACTTTGTGGAGCTGCTGAGCCGCTCCAGCTACATCGAGCACTTCTACCGCATCCGCAAGAACCAGGACCAGAACTCTGAGATCACAAAGTGCAGCATCTCCTCCCTCTCAGCTTACGTCCACTAACCAGGGCGAGGAGGAGAAGCGCGTTCACCTCTGAGAAACCTGCTTCTGACCCTCGCCACATTAATTGAAGAGAGACGTTTGTCGTTTTGGGTTCATTCCTGATGTTCTGTCATTAAATCTGCTGCAAATGAAGCTCAGCTCTCTTTTTTCCACCCGACCAGGAACCAAACTGTTGATTGGGTTCAGAGAATTTCCTCACTCACCACACATTTAATCAGATCGATCTACATCTCTGCAGCCTCTTTTTTTTTTTTTTTTTTTTTTTTTGTGCGTTTCTTCCATAGTGAGGGGGTGGGGGGAACACGGCAAAGGTATAAAACACTCGGTTCAGCGATCCATCCCAAAGCTCAGCTGAGAAGGCTCCAGAGATCGCTCCAGTCCTGAAGATGAAGGCGTCCACGCTCCTGATGGCCCTGGCGCTGCTGGCCGGTGCGGCCGGAGGCTCCTCCAGCGTCGACATAAACCTGAACGAGATGCTGGCCCTGGTTCCTCAGCTCAATCACTCCGTCCCCCTGGGTAAGAGTCACATCCGCCCCTCGGTCCGGTCCTGGCCGGAGCCCAAAGCTGAGTCCTTTGTCTCTTTCAGACACGTTTGTGGAGGACGTGATGGATCTGGGGGTCAAGTCCAACTACTGTGGGGTGAGAGGACCTTATTTAAGAGGGCATCACTGTGAAGGTTCCAGTGTTTGGCTCCTCAGGCCGTGTGCACAGAGGTGAGGAGAAGGTCTGACCGATGCTGGTTCTTCTCTCCAGAACGCCGTTTTCTGCAAAGTCCAGGACATATTGCAGCACAAGAACTTCTCCAGGCTGGTGAAGGGCAGGAACCGGAAGACGTACGTGAAAGCAGAGGAGAAGTTCATGAAGAACCTGGAACAGTTCCTCACGCGTCAAGAGGTAAGGGTCTCCAGCCCACCGGTCCGCCCCACGCCTGGGGGGACGCGCGCTGACCGCGAGCGTGTTTCTCGTCTTCAGGCCAACTGCACCGTGATCCTGAAGAACACCAGGCCCCTGAACATCAGCAGACAGATGTCTCACTTTTGGAGTAGCATCACCAACTGCATCTATAACCACAACTTGAATGCGAATTCTACTCAACTTAAAAAGTAGAGGGTTTTTTGGTTTCTCTGACTGATGTTCTTGTAGTTCAAATCTAGTCCTGTAGCCAAGCCGGTTCAAGAATATCCACAACACATCGCATTACTGTGAAAAATACTTCAACTTAAACTTGCATATTTATTTTAATTCCAATGTATTTAAGAGATTAAGGCTATTTTAGGTGTATTTTAATCCATATTTATTTTATAAAATCATTCAGTTGTGAGAATGTATTTACAGAGAAATAAAATTGAAGAGCATTGACTTCTCTGTGTGGTTGTATTTTATTACTGTTTTTGTTATTATTATTATTTTATTATTATTATTATTATTATTATTATTATTATTATTATTATCCAAAGTAGTATTAGTTTTATCAAACAAAAACTTTTAAAACTTCGAATAGTTTTTGCAGTTTGGTTTTAAAAATACAAGAAAACTGCACCGGGTGCGGGAGGATTTTTCAAATGTAGTTTATTTTGTGTGTGTGTGTGTGTGTGTGTGTGTGTGTGTGTGTGTGTGTGTGTGTGTAAACGTGAAACTTCTTTAACTTAAACAGTTTGGGGTCAGCCTGCTGCTTTCACCTCTGCTGAACCCTCATCTATAAGTACGAACACTGAGGAAACTTTCTGGGTACAAAATTAAGTTAAAAGCGCTTGTTCCTTTTTTCAACAATAATTACTTCTTCTTCTCCTACTACTACTACTACTACTACTACTACTACTACTACTACTAATAATAATAATAATAATAATAATAATAATAAGAAGAAGTCGTTAAACCCATTCTTCATAGCCTGGTCGACACTCTTCACATGAAGAGCGCACCGAGCTGCTTCAGCGGGATGAGGAGGAGAGGAGGAGAGGAGAGGAGGAGAGGAGAGGAGGAGAGGCTGACGGACGGGCCTTGGCCTCGGGCCTCGACCCAGAGTCGATCACTTAGGTTCGAATCGTCCCGGAGGGAGCCAGACAACAGCCGCCCTGAATCATTGATGCGTGCGCGGGGGAAGCAGCGTTTAGATGTTCAAATGATCCTTCAAACTTTAATGACGCTCTGAAGCTTTCAGCCGGAGAACTTCGGGGCTGGTTCCGAGCCCTCTTTGGAACCCGGGCGTGTGTGCGCCCGGCCGAGGAGGAACATCTCTACCCCCCCCGCTTTGGACGATGTTCCCATCAGCCGCTGACGTGATGCAATGTGAGAGCTGCGTGCGTGCGCGCGTGCGTGCGCGCGGCTCCTTCATGACTAAATCAAGAGAGTCACTCTCCTCTCCAACACGAGCTTTTTATAGAACATTTGGAGCAGTCAGGCCGTGGAACCTCAACTCCAGAGCCCCCCCCGCAGGTTGGACCCCCCCCAGGGAGGGAGACGCACCTGCGCAGGTGCGCACGTGCACGACGTTTGCGTCAAACAGGGGCGCTTGGAAGCTGCGCCAAAGTGTGCGCCACTGTGCGCAGACGCGTTTGTCTCTTTGTTTCCGTGCTGATGTCTTTGGGGGGGGGGACGGGGGGGTGAGATGAGCCCGCCCGAGGCGACAGAGGCGGACCCGCGCGTCCGGGCGCGTCGGGAGGTTCTGAACCCCGAGATCCGCCTGATCCGCCTTCTGGAGTCACCTGTTCTCACCTTCGGGGATGCGCACGCGCGCGCGCACGCGCCGCGGCTGCTGCTTGATTGTGTTTCTGGTCCATTAGCCTGCGGGCAGTCTTCAGGGCCTGAGGCCGGGGGGGGGGCTGCATGTGCCAGGGGACCTCCTCCGGGGGCCCCGCCGGGGCCCGGCTCCGGTTCCCCGCCTGCCTGCCTTCAAAAGAGAGAGAGAGGGAGGGGGGCAGAGACACAAAAAAAAAGGGGGGGTTCATTTCCCATGAAGCCTCAGTCAGGTCGAGTCAACATCGAGCTCCCCGTCCCCCCACACTCGGGCCCTGACGTTCATTCTTCACACACATTCACCTGCAGCCTCTTTTAAACTCTTTCAGGGAGACAAACCGTGACTTGTGGACGGTCCGTGGGCGTCCAGGGGTCCCGGTGGATGTCCCGGTGGATGTCCCGGTGGTGGGAGGGACACGCGTCTGTCCACGTGGCCAGAGCGGCAGGTACCACGAGTGTCCACTAGGTGGCGTCTCCGTCGTTCCCGTTGGACAATGACGGGGTTTCGTTTTCGCTTTTGACACTTTTTTTTTTTTTTTTTGGCTGTGAAACTTTCTTCGTTGTGCCGGCAGGGTGGGGTAGACGCCATATTTTATTGAGGACAGGCAGCCGCGTCTTCGCAGGCAGTGTTGAAGGGGCCCGGTGTGTGTTTGGACGCAACACCTCCTCCTGGCTGCGGCTGCTCCGGGCTCCCCTCTCTCGTCTCCCGGGTTCCCCCACTGTCACCGGAGGTTAGCGTCAGGCCTCTGGGCCACCAGAGACGCTCTCACCTTGACGGGATCAAGTTGGAAATGCAAAAAAAAAAAAAAAAAAAGCTATCCATAATCCAGTCCGTCAGCAGGGCGGACACGAGAGGGTCATCCATGTGTGTGTCTCTGTTCCTTCTTTCAGGTTTTGCTGTTGAGTAATCACCAACAAAGACAACCTAACCCCGCTCCCTCCTCATCCCTCCTGTTTCTGCATCTTCCAGCCACATTTTCTTGGAGAGGAGCATTAAGCTCATCAGCCTGTGATCATGCGTTGGTCTGCTCTAATCTGAGTGTGTGTGCGTGTGTGTGTGTGTGTGTGTGTGTGTGTGTGTGCGTGCGTGCACCCGTCTGAGGAAGCTAAAAGCTTTGTAGGGGGAAAATCACGCCACAGCGAGTTATTTCTGGCTGGGTTAGTCTTATTTCTCTGGGCACTTTGATAATGGAGAGCGCCTGAATAATGAATGGGGTGTATAATACCGTTCTTCAGGCCTGCAGGATGAATTAAACACGCCTGTGACTGAGTTTCTGGGTCCGCCCCCCGACACAGCGCCCCTCACGGCCGCGCTCCCCGCCCTGGCGAAAGAAGCAACCGCACATCACAGGCCATAGGCGCGTCGCCGCGGATACGGGGCAGACGGCGCCGTCTCTGCTGAGGTCACGTCACGAGTTGACCTCCTGGCCATCGGCGGCGAGCTCGTGAGGCCCGCGCGCCGGCGTGCTGTGTGGTCTGAGGAAACAGGGCGCTTTTACTCAAAGTGTGAACATCTCGACACGCAAACGTGACCTTTGAGAGCCGCTCGCCCCCCTTTTGGATGGGCCGCTCGTTGTTCTCGGGGTCACGTGATGAGAAGTAAAGGTCAGGTGTGAAGTAATATGTACTTAGGAACTAAATAATATACAAACGGGCCGTTTATAGTCAATAACAGTACTATCATTACTGTTTTCCATCACTTTATAGTAACGTAGGGAGGTAAATGTTGAGGTGGGTCCATATCTGTACGGGAGCCCAGAATGGACACACTTCAATGTGGGTCAGAAGGTCACAAGTGGAAAAGTCTTGATATTTAAAATGCTGCATGAGTTTAATGTGACGTCCTGATGGTGGATGCACACGGGGGATGTTTAGGTTGATCTAAAGTAGAAGTCTTGGACTCAAAGTTTCAGAGTATCAGGTGAAATTGTTACATTCAATTTGATGTGTGTGTGTGGTGGACGCACACGTCATCGGAGGTTAGAGAAGAAACAGGAGCTGCAGGTGAAGCTTCACCTGCTGCCTTTGAGGAGACGCATCCTCAGGTTTCCAGAGAATAACACACACACACACACACACACACACACACACACAATCCTGGGCTTGTTTGGTTTCTGATGGTAATAGCAGGTGACGAACACAGGGACAGTTTGCTGTGTCTCCTCACTCTGTGCACATTTGTTGCTCCTGGAGCAGATAAATTATTAAATTCACAGATCTGGGGCTGTGGGGAGATGTGTGTGTGTGTGTGTGTGTGTGTGTGTGTGTGTGTGTGTGTGTGTGTCTGAGTGTGTGTCTGAGTGTGTGTCTGAGTGTGTGAGTGTGTGTGTGTGAGAGAGTGTGTGTGAGTGTGAGTGTGTGTGTGTGAGAGAGAGAGAGAGAGAGAGAGTGTGTGTGTGTGTATGTGTTCTTTACATTCTCTCACTCCACTCCCAAGAATTACAGCCACTCTGAGTGTGTTTTGATGACTGTCTTCAGATGGATATAACTGGATTTTCAGTCGTGTTGATAGTTGAGTGTATGATTGGAGGTGTTGAGAGGTTCATACGGGGCGAGGCATTAAGATTATAGTGTAAAATACATTAAAATTGAATGACAGTCCATTTAAAGCCCCCTCTCTCCATTCTACTATCAAGGTGAGGACATTTTGGGGACATAAGGAGATTTTCTCTGGTCCTGAGAACAGAGAAGTTATACCTGGGTTTAGGATAGGTCTGGGTCAGGGGGTCAGGGGGTTAGGTAGGATGGGTCTGGGTCAGGGGGTCAGGGGGTTAGGTAGGATGGGTCTGGGTCAGGGGGTTAGGTAGGATAGGTCTGGGTCAGGGGGTTAGGTAGGATAGGTCTGGGTCAGGGGGTTAGGTAGGATGGGTCTGGGTCAGGGGGTTAGGTAGGGTAGGTCTGGGTCAGGGGGTTAGGTAGGATGGGTCTGGGTCAGGGGGTTAGGTAGGATAGGTCAGGGGGTTAGGTAGGATGGGTCTGGGTCAGGGGGTTAGGTAGGATAGGTCTGGGTCAGGGGGTTAGGTAGGATAGGTCTGGGTCAGGGGGTTAGGTAGGATAGGTCAGGGGGTTAGGTAGGATGGGTCTGGGTCAGGGGGTTAGGTAGGATAGGTCTGGGTCAGGGGGTTAGGTAGGATAGGTCTGGGTCAGGGGGTTAGGTAGGATGGGTCAGGGGGTTAAGTAGGATGGGTCTGGGTGAGGGGGTTAGGTAGGATAGGTCAGGGGGTTGGGTCGGGTGGGGTTAGGTAGGATAGGTCAGGTGGATGGGTCTGGGTCAGGGGGTTAGGTAGGATAAGTCTGGGTCAGGGGGTTAGGTAGGATAGGTCTGGGTCAGGGGGTTAGGTAGGATGGGTCTGGGTCAGGGGGTTAGGTAGGATGGGTCAGGGGGTCAGTGTGGGTCAGGGGGTTAGGTAGGATGGGTCTGGGTCAGGGGGTTAGGTAGGATGTTGGGTCAGGGGTTAGGTAGGATAGGTCTGGGTCAGGGGGTTAGGTAGGATAGGTCTGGGTCAGGTAGGATGGGTCAGGGGGTAGGTAGGATGGGTCTGGGTCAGGGGGTTAGGTAGGATGGGTCAGGGGGTTAGGTAGGATGGGTCTGGGTCAGGGGGTTAGGTGGTAGGATGGGTCTGTAGGTCTGGGGTCAGGGGGTTAGGTAGGATGGGTCTGGGTCAGGGGGTTAGGGTAGGGGTATGGGCTGGGTAGGGGGTCTGGGTCAGAGGGGTTAGGGTAGGATGGGTCTGGGTCAGGGGGTTAGGTAGGATAGGTCAGGGGGTTAGGTAGGATGGGTCTGGGTCAGGGGGTTAGGTAGGATGGGTCAGGGGGTTAGGTAGGATGGGTCTGGGTCAGGGGGTTAGGTAGGATGGGTCTGGGTCAGGGGGCTGTGTAAAACATTATGTCTATGAAAGTCCTCACAAAGATAGAATTACAAGGGTTTGTGTGTGTGTGAGTGTAAGAGGCAATTAGATAGGGCCCCATTCTGTCAACATTGGTCTTATCCACATTCAAACACACCACACACACACACACACACACAGACGCACACACAACACACATACACACATACACACGTAACACACCAAAACCACACACACGACACACTAAACACACAGACACACACAAACCACACTTCACACACTCTCTCTCTCACACACACACACACACACACACACACACACACACACACACACACACACAAACTACACCACACACACACATACACACCCTGATGAAAGCGCCAAATCTATTTCAGACGTTCTTGATGAGGATCATCTGTAGGTGTGTGGTGAGCAGAGCTCCTGCAGGTTCACCTCGGAGCTGCTGCTGAATAATTGAGGCTCCTTCAGCGGCCACATGTCGCTGACGCGCTCGGTCCAGATCAGTTTACGGCAGAAGAGCCGCCTAATCATATCAATACAGACTATCAAAAACATCCATTATTAACGAGCCCTTTTTACAATAACGCCGCACTTAGATGCCAAAAACTCTGAGCTCGGGGTCAGGCAGAAAAGACGGAAAATATATAGATATACAGGAATGTTCCGCCGGAATGTGAAAGAATTCCTCCTCTGCCATCACGGCAAATTATCAAATGAAGGCAAATTTAATTATAGTGTTATTAATTGCGTCTCAGCATCAAAGAGAATATTTTAAAAAGGCCTCAGAGCAACGAACGACAAGCAGAATCTCCCTGGAACCGACTCCACAACCGCGGGCAACAGCAGCAGCAGCAGCAGCAGCAACACAACAACACAACAACAACGACAACAATAATAATAATAAGTATTATTATTGTTTTAACAGACAATAGAGTGTAGCATAAAAAGAAAATATAAATTAATAATATAATAAATTAAGAGATACTTGCACTAATCTTAATCGGACGGCACATTTAAATTCGATTTGAGACATAACGAGGCACATTTGAACCGTAGTTTAACACTCACTTGTCACTCGGCTCCCCTTCTACCTGTTGTCCGTCTCTCCCTGGAGTCACCAGCCTTCCCTGGCGTCTCCTGCCGGCGCCTCGTCTCGGTTATATACCAATATACAGTATGATTAATATTGCATTGTCATTACTTAATAATTCCAAACCCTGAGCAGGACCGAGCCGGTGACACCGGCGGGCATCTATAATTAAAAACTGCGCTAATTAAAAGAGCGAAGCGGGGCCGCCGCAGCCGTGCGCGCAGGACGCGCGTAAAGGCCCGCAAACGGAGGCCCTTTTATTTTCTGCGGCTCTTAATATCATGTACAATGATACATATTTAATCCGCGCAGAGCTCCAGAGAGTCATAAATAAAACAGCCCGGTAAGTTTCCTGAAAACAAACAAAGCTTTTATCGCCATTTGGACCAGAAATGAAAATCCACAAAACCTTAAAATAAGGAATAAAACCTCTGCAAATGTAGTTCACTGGATTTGCTGCTTTTATATTTTTTTATTAGAAAATAACCAATAATTTATGAGGTTTAAAGTCACACATTATTGTCAAGGTGAAACCAATAGTGAGGAAATAAATAAATACTTAGAGAAGGTGACGCAGGCCCGAACAGGCCGACTTATAAAACTGGGCTATATGATAAATATAGCTGACCAGTAATACTCCAAATGATGCTCACATCAAAATACTCAAATATAGCAGCAGCCGAAGTGCCTCATATACGTCGGTGTCGTTTTCGTTTCAATAATTGAAGATAAAGAATCGGTGCCCGTGAAAGTCTGAGCGGAACCACTCACATTTGTGCGTACAGACCACAGTTCACAGAGAGGACAGACTCGAGAAGATTTAGAACAACAATGATGGTGATTTACTCCAGAGACGTGATTGTTTTATGCTCTTCATCGCTCGATGCATCCGGTGAAACCACATTTAAAAGACCGTGAGATGACGAATCGCCCAACCACACACAGACAAATCTGCCTCTTTTTTTTTTTTTTTTCTCTCTTAAATTAAATAACTGTTCATTTCCATTTAACACCAAAATCCTTTCCAGAAGTGCGGGGAAAGTCCGGACTGACGCAAACTCTCGGTGGGAAAAGTTGATCTGAGTGCGCGTAAAGCGATCAGTCAAATCAAAAGCGGCATCCTGGCAGATGTTTAACAGATGTGTAAGCTCCACGTTGGGATAAAAACGACAATAGTGAGTGACACCATGAAAAGAAAAAGGAAAACAGTCTTTCAGGAGGTAATCCCAGCGATAGATCCTCGTCACCAGGCTACTCGGGCTAATATTAATCAGTCGATCAAAAATGTAGCAGATTCTTTAATTCATGACGTGTGGAAGTCAGTGCGCCGCGGAGTATTTCATCCGCTTCTGTTTCTGCCTCTGGTTGCAAAACCACACTCGAACCACGTTCTTTTTCAGGTCCAGTTTCTCGGCGATGGCCGCTATCTTTTCCGAGGACGGCCGCGGCTGGATGGCGAAGTACGCCTCCAGAGAGCGCTTCTCCGGCGCGGCGATGGACGTGCGCTTCCTTTTCCTCTCGCTCCCGCTGAACAGGTCCGGCTTGGCGCTCTTCTCCCGGTACGCCGCCTCCGCCTCCTCCAGCCAGGCTTGCAGCACCGGCTTGAGCGCGATCATGTTGTTGTGCGACAGCGTGAGCGACTCGAACCTGCAGATGGTGCTCTGGCTCAGCGAGCCCACCCCGGGGATCTTGAGGTTGGCCAGAGCCGAGCCCACGTCCGCCTGGGTCACGCCGAGCTTGATCCGCCTCTGCTTGAAGCGCTCGGCGAAGGCTTCCAGCTCCCTCGGATCCGACTCCACGTCGTTGACGCACGCCATGCCGCCGTGCACGGACAGGGAGTGCGGGTGCGCCATGGAGGCCATCGCCTGGTGCAGCTGCCCCATGGTCTGCAGGTGGTGGTGGGGGTGAGGGTGCTGGTGGTGCGCCGGCGCCGTCATCCCCGGAGGCTCCGGGGCGCCCATCCCGCTGACGGCCAGGCTGCTGGAGAGGTGGTCCAGGAGGTCCCCGGCCTCCAGGCTCTGGCTGAGGTGGTGGTGGTGGTGGTGGTGATGGTGTGAGGCGATGGTGGAGGGGACGTGGGAGATGGGCACGGTGGTGGGGGAAGAAGAGGAGGCTGAGGTGCAGGGGACACTGCTCATGGTATGGTAAGTCACGTCTGGTTTGAACGGGTGGCTCTTGCCGTGAGAGACAATGCTGTCAGCAGCTGCCAGAGCCTCTGCCCGTGCCAGCAGGCTCTCATCAAAGCCTCCGAATATATTGCCCTGCAGCTGCAAGCAAGAGTGCGCATACTGGAGTCAGTGGGGAATTCTGTCAGGCAGCTCTCAGGATCTAAAAAACATTTTCCAAAGGCAAGCAGCGCCGAGGAGAGGAGAGAACCCTCCTCAAAGCGCAGGTCATAAAAATTAATATGAAAGCAAGAGCATTGCATGAATAGACATGTGGATGAGAGGAGGAGGGGGGGCAGACAGGGGGGGGGCGGTGGATAGAACAAAGTCCTGTCAAATCAACTTTACAGACCTTTTCAGGGAGATGCTCCCTCCACACACACACACACACACACACACACACGCACACGCACGCACAACCCTGACCTCGACGTACCTGCGGGGCGGGCAGACAGACTCTGCGCATGCCCTCCGCGCCCGAGTGCAGGCCGGGATACTTGGGCTCGTGTAGAGCCGGGTGCATGGAGAAGTGCTGCTTGCCGTTCATGGTCATCATCCTTCGCGCTCGCACGCGCCCTCTCGGCTCGTGTGTGTGGCCCCTGACGCGCACGTCGGGGAGCGCACGGACTCGACGGGGCTCCGCTGCTCTCTCCGTCAGCAGACTGAGCTCCCGGCTCCCCCCGGCTCACCCTCCTCCTCTTCTTTCAGCATCCCTCCTCCTCCTCCTCCTCCTCCTCCTCTTCATCTCCTGCCCCCGTGCTCAACTTTCAGGTTGAAATATTGAGGTCCTCTGTGCGCAAGCGTGGGCCCAAGCCAGACCAGTCACCGCCCAGTTGTCTTCACTGGTGTCTTCCTTTTAACTTCTTCTTGATCATTTATTCTATAACACGTTTAATTAAATATCTTTTACATGGCATTTAATTTAACTGTTAATTGCTCAAGAAGAATCCAGTAGGTTTAGTGGGAGTGAGAAGGGGCAAACTGGCTGTAAGGGGACAGAATGGACAGGTAGACTGGTTAATGTGGGACAGAGGAACACAAGTGTTTATTCCAGTGGGACAGAGAGGATGAATAGTGGGTAAGAGGGAGTGAACGGACTGGTCATAGTGGGGCAGGGAGGCTAAATGAACTGGTTATGGTGGAACAACAATGGTATCAAGACAGAGGGTGAGTGGACACTTCTGTGATGAGGTCAGTGGACGGGTCCTGGTGGAGCAGGTAGATTCATGTGGCTTCATAGTGGGACAGAGGACAAGTGGACATTTACGGAGAGGCTAAATGGACTGTTGTAGACAACGAAGTAGGGGCAGACAGCTCATCACCTGTTTGTCCTCTCAGGTGTGTGTGAGGGTGTGTGTGAGAGTGTGTGTCCCTGACCACCACGTTGATGTTTCAGAGCGGCTGAAGCTGTGTGTGACGCCTCATCACACACCTCAAGTCATTCAGGGTTAAGGGGGGCGTCTTGTCCCTCCCCAGTCAGCTCCTTCCAGACTCCCGATGTGGGGTTTAACCTCCTCCGTGCAGGAAGAGAAGCGGGCCGATGACACGGCGGCTCCACCCGATCCTGACGGCCACCTCTCTGGTTCCACAGGCTGAATAATTGAAGCGCTCGTGGCAGGCATCCATTACTGCTGTGACATTCTCATGTTCATTACACAGATTAAAACACACAAGTTCTCTCTTTTTAGACGGGGCCATGCGCGACCTGCTGCAGAGCTGGAGGTGCACACATGAATGTGTAATAATATTGTGCTTCAAACCAAACGGATGCCACCGTAGAATAAACCCAGTTCTGAGAGCCTGAAGATGTCTCCTTCTGTCTATAAAATCACTGATATCATCACATACGCCGTTTAAAAACGTCAGCAAACCCAGAAGAACACTTCCCCCAGTTTGTGCCAACTCTCCTCCCAGTCCCCAGGTCGCCATGGGGATCCTGCAGCACCCCCCCTCACCCTCAGCCTCCCCCGGGGGTGAGCTGAAAGTCCTCGACTCAAACAAAAACAGACTGAGTGGCTTCACTCCACTTCCCAAAGTGGGAGGCGGCGGTGCGTGACAGTCGTACTTTAGCGTTGTAATTAAACATCGCCGGGGGTCCTGAGGCGTCCGCGGCCTCGTCGCCAAGTCGATCTCAGTCGGCCCAAAAACTCCAAAACCGTCGGTAGTGTTCACCAGCTCACGCCAACGACCGCAACAAAGGAGGTCACACACACGTTCAAGGTTATATTTTGTGGAATGCTTTTGCTTGTATTTTTTTTTTTATCCCCACTTTTTTTTTTTTTTTTTTTAATAGTTCAAAATATTTTTTTTTGAAGAGCCAATTCGAATTTGAAATTTTTTTTCTCCTTCTCTTTTACAAGCACCCAATTCCTCCATCTTTATTGGCAAAAGCACACATGCTAGTAAATTAGAAATCCTTTTTTACAAACAAAATACATGATGAAAATACATCCACATCCTTCAAATATAAACTGTAACAAATTCAAAACTATTATCCCATAAACATTTTACATTTTCTTTTTACAGAGATGTGAGTGTATCGTACAAAAAGTGAGATTTTTCCCTTAATTCTACACAAGCGCGAACCCTCGTTAAAAAAAGAAAAAAAACGGGCAGAAATGGGCATGCGTACAGATTTCTGCCTGTGAAAGGATGCTCCGACTGGTCGGGAATCACCAGATTACGGGCGACCGGGTGGGATAACGGAACAGGACCCGGACCCAGACCCCCCCCCCCCCCCACACACACACACACCCTGAGGACATTTGAACAAAAGAAGGTGCAGTATGTCAGAACCTAGACCATGTTTTGTTTAGTTTTTTTTTTTCGATGTGCAAATGTCGTCGTCGTCGCTTCAACTTTCACAAAAAAGAACACAAACTCGAACAAAACTCCCGTGCGCCGGGCCCGGACCGACGGGGGGGGGGCGCACCCAACGCTAACCCGCCGCTCCGGAACTGAAATGTACATCTTTAAAGCATTTACAAAATGTACAAAGTTAAATCACAAACCTTGTAAAAAGCCAGCCTTCCGCTGATCGTGTAAGGCAAAGAAATGTTCATATATATATATTAAAATCAACAGTTAGGTTTACATTCAAACACCTGTCCACGCAGAGTTCACATTATTGATTCACTGATCGGGTCTGTACAGCCTTTTGGGGACAAGAAGTAGTTACGCTCCTGTGAACGCTCATATTTACATCAGCGGCTCCAGATGTTAAGGGGGGGGGTAAATATCCACTACAAAGACTGTGTGTGTGTGAGGTGCACGTGTGTAAACATGGCCTGGGTTTATCCCGCGGGGGACGCCGGCGCCAATGTGGTCACGGCGCAGTTAAAGGACAGCGTGCACGGGGGGGGGGTTGTTGGCGAGCTCGTGCCAAAACGAATGGGAGCGACGCCACTCTGCCAAATCTGGATTGTGTACAGTGCATCTGTGCAGTGAAAAAATAAATAAATCTCTCTCTCTGCGAGCGACAGAGAATCTTCTATCAGTAAAGGAATGGCTGTCCCTGAACCGAGGACACGTTTTAAAAAAAACTGGTGAGAAAAGACCTTAAATACAGTTTATATTTATATATAAAAATACCTATTCACACAAATATTGTGCATTACTGATAGTTATCATCTGGTAAGCACAACGAAGTATACATAGGTTTCCTATCTATAAGAACTTAGTATTTATGTTTCTCAGCAAAAGTGAGACCTTCTAATTGTCGAGGGACAAACAGGAAAAAAAAAAACACAACAGCCCTCTGAACATTTCATGTACAATAAAGATTAGTTTTGACTCTGACTTGGGTTTAAAAGTGAAAATACTGGAAAATAATGAGTCCTGTGGAGCAGATGTTTCTCTGAAAAACGCGATCGTTTCGTCTTCACCGTCTCCATGACCGGCTCTCGTACTCGTCGTCTTCGTCGTCGTCCTCCTCCTCTTCCTCCTCCTCACCGGGCAAGTACGAGTTGGCTTCCTTCTGCGGGGAAACACTGATGTCAGTACTGGTGTTGCTGGGAATCAGGAGACACTCGAGAACTCGCTGCTCTGGCCCCTTTGAAACACGGTGAACTTCCTCTAAAACTTCAAGCGCTACAGTATGAGGAGTTCAGCTGACAGTAATGTCATTTTACTCAGAAGGCTAAGATGCTCTTAGTCGAGCTCGGTCTGGTTTCCCCACTGGGAGCAGTGGTGAATAATTCAGCTGCACTGGAAACAGATGTACAAGTAAAATCTGTGAATTTAACTCAAACTTCCACAAGTTAGCGCTCCAGGGATTTCCAGTCCTATTGTGACTTCCTGTCCCGGTTTCTGCACGCGGGGGTGCTGTACCCTGTTCTCCTCGTCTTTGGCCTCGTCGTCGTCTGGCTCTGTGGCCACGGAGGTGGTCTTGGGCTTGAACCAGGAGATCTGCAGCACGCGGCCCTTGAACTTGGCTCCCAGGTTCGCCGCCTGGAAATCAGAAGGAGCAGAATTCCATCAGCTTCAGCGGCGCCGGCCCCGGAGCTGGTCGGTTGGTTGGACTGAAGCGACGCACGTTCTCCGCTTCGCTCCGCGTCTTGAACGTCATCACCACGGTGTTGGCGTCCTGGTCGCGGCAATCCTCGATCTCGCCAAACTTCTACAAACGGGAAAAAATGATGGGAGCGAATTCAGTTTTTCCGCATTTAAACCTTTAAAATGGCAAAAAAGAAAAAGCCTGACCAGGAAATGTGGCATCAGCTCCTCTTTCTCCTCCTGAGCCACTCCTAAAATGGCCAGCGCTCTGGGCCTGTGGTCCACCACCATGCGGTTCACCGTCCCCCCGCGGCCGCTCAGCTCGCGGCTTCGCCCCCGGCCGCGGCCGGCGTGCGCCGAGCCGGGCTCCATCTTCCCCCGCCCGCGGCCGCGGCCCGTCGGAGGCCGGAGCAGTCCCAGGCGAGTGGCCTGGAAGGACAAAAGGTCAGGGTCGGGCCTGGTCGGGTTCAAAAAGCCTTCCCAGCTTAAAGATGACCTTCATGGGCAAGTTTCTTCTCTAGCGTGAAAGCGCGCCTGCGCGCTCTCCGCGCCCTTTTCAACATCCTGTTATTTTCCTACACGAAGCAGCTCAAACTTTAATGAAACGCAGCTCCATCAGCACCAGGCCCGTCTCCGACCCAGCTTCGTTAGCGACGGCTCCTCTGGGCTTACTTAAGTGGCTCAAGTTTAATGTTCAGAATGAGGGCTGGGTCTGGGTGGGGGGGTGCTATGCATTTTTAAACAAGAAAGTTAATTTAGTAGCCACGGGTAGAGGAAAATAAAACACGGCGAGAGGTTGTTGTTCGCAGGAGCTGATCTCCTGCGCCTCGTCTGGAGGCTGGAGGAGCTGCGGTCCAATGTGAGCTGATAAGCGGCCCCACCCCACTGGTTCAGCTTGGTGGGTGTCTGGAGCTGGGTGCGGGGGCGCTCCCATCAATCGGTGAACCGATCAGGAAAAGCAGCTTCCTTAACACACCGGGACAACACGAGGATAGCTGGTGAAAATGGAAGAGCCCTGCTCACAGGTGAGGGCTCGGGTCACCAACCAACCCTTCAAATACAGAATCTCCAATATTTGGACACTGAAAGAATCGTCCTGGATTGAACTAATGAGCTCCATGTTGTCTGGAACGAGCTTCTCAGTGACCAATCAGACACTGTGTTGTCACCAAATGTGGACATCGACCAATAGAAAGCGCCATCAGTAATGCCGACATACGGTTGTGACGCTACGCAAGAAAAGAACCAGAAAATAAAGAGGTAAATGTGTTTGTCCAGCAGGTATCAGAGGCTGATACAGGGTGAATTCATAATCAGACTGATCTGATTAAACAGCGCTGGTGGATACACTAGCAGTGACAGGGAGAGGACTCTGAAAGAAAGGCTGCCTTTACTTGCCTCGTTCGCTGCTCCCCACACACTTTGTGTAAGCGACTATAAAAGTTAAAGTCCATCATATTTAAGTTTTACTCGTTTAGTAATGTAGTAAAACAAAACAATAAAACTCTAGATGAGTCCAGAGCCGGCCCCCAAATACGCACAATGGTGCGTACTTGTGTAAATAAAAGCTCATGATACTGAAATTTCTACTACTAAAAGACTACATTTCTTAGTTTGATTAGTCTGTTTGATGCATATAGTGTGAACGGCACTATTGTGCTTAATGTAAAATGTTGAGGATAAAGTCATTGAATAATGGATGCTAGACTATAAAACCCAACAGACCCAGCGTGATGGTGCCGGTGGTCCTGATACCAGCGATCAGCCACAAAAACCCTGATGGGGCCTGTAATCGGGTGTTTCTCACCTCCACCTGCAGCTGGCCCAGCTTCCTCTTGAGATCTGTGGTGTCTTCACCAGAACTCATCTTCTTGTGGAAGTCCAGCTCAGCGTCCAGCAGCTCTTTCTGGGCCTGAACACAGACATCAGCTCTGTCTCCACGGCCCAACGCGTCAGGATGTTTCAGATCTGGGCCTACTCACGTCCGTCTTTGTTTTGGGCTGGCTGTGGTTCGGTTTGGTGTTGGACACCTGAGAGGGAGGATTAGGGTTCATTTCATTCTGCAGCTGCGCGATCTTCTCCGTTAACTCCTTCAGAGTCTTCATGATGTTGGCCCTCTCCTCAGGTTTCATCCCTCGGTTCTTCTCCAGACGGTTTATTAAAGCCTGGTCAACAAAGATTATGATGAGAAGAGAACGTAGAAGGCTAAAAGGAGCAAAAGTATGGTCGCGGACAACGTTACCTTCTGACATTCAATCTGTGTCTTTAGCATCTCCTGCTTCTTCTTCCTCATGTCCTGCTGGAGCTTTAATGCCTCCTGAGATGAAAAAAGAGAGCGTCAGACAAGAAACCTCTAAAGCTGACAATCAATTCTAATAATAATACATTTTATTTATAAGGTACTTTTCATCAGGAAATCTCAAAGTGCTACCGTCATCCTACAGTCTCAGACATCCAGACACATTAAAGATGAATCAGACCTGCTTCTTCTTGAGGGCTTCCTGCGCTTCTAAGGCTTTGGCCGTTTTCCCCAGGCTCTTGGAGGTCTTCAGCGCTGCGGGAGGATAGTGGCTCTTCTGGGTATTGGTCACTGCAGCCGCCACCTGATGCAGGTTGAGACATTCAAATAATAAAAACATGAACAAAAACCAGAGGTAAACATTAGATTTAGAAACCGTGTAAGCGTACAGTGACAGGCTCGGCGTGAGCGTCCTGGCCGTCCGACTTTGTCGTGGAGACGTTGGCAGCTGCTGCTGGAGCTCGATGCTTGGGTACGGTCTTGTTCAGCACGTAGGCGGCAGGATTGTGCTGCCTGATCCCCTGCAGATCAAAGATGGACGAGAGCGTGAGGACGGACTTTCAAAATAAAAGAGTGCGGGTACAGGTGGACCTGACCATGTGCATGGCGCCGTGCTGAGCTGCTGGAGGAAGCGACGCCGTGGCTGCCTGCCCCCCTGAGCTCTGCTCCTGCTGCTGGGGGGTGCTGCTGCTGGTGCCTGGCTCCCGGTGCCAGTAAACCCGGATGAAGCGGTTGTTGAGAACCGCCTCGATGCTGGATATGGCCTTCCTGGCTTCTTCGTTCTTTGTGTACTGGATCAGTGCCGCCTCCGGGTCTCCGCCAAACGCCACCTGCGCAGAGCGTTTAGGTCCCACATTCAGCCACAGATGTCAATGCAGGGTTCTTCCCTTTTCAGGGATCTTCCACAGGTGATGTCTTTTCACCTGGATGTTGACGATGGTTCCGAACTTGCTGAAGTGTTCGTTGAGCTTCGTGATGTTGTTGAGATCCCGAGGGATCTTGCGCACCTCCAACTTGGTGTTCACATAATGATAACGCTTGGGAAAGCCGCTCTTATTCTGGTTGTTGAAGTTCGCCCTAAAAAAGACATTTTTAATACTTTGAGTGGAAGAAGGGAAGCCAACTTAAAAAACCTGACTGGACTCGCAAAGAAACAAACAGTGACAGACATTAAAATAGATATTGACGGTGACAAAAGGTTCAGGTTTCTGCCTCCAAACTGAAGCCGACCATATGTCAAGCAGCTTGACACGCAGGATGGATAATAGTGCGTACGCAGAGGAAGCATTCTCATTCAGGCACCTCTTACAGCTTTGACAAAACAAAAGCTCCGGATCTGTGAGTCACCAGAAGCAACAGGCGATGTGGGGAGGCAACGTTTGATCAAATTTCACGCGGCTGCGTTCTTCAGCCATCATCATGAAACAAAGGACCTGCTCAAGTTAAGTTACATGGATTATATGTTTTAAAGAGGAGCTTTTACATTTTCAATTTAGGTCAACCTATTAGATTTATTCAAGACAACTTGAACTGTGGGACATTTGTGTGATGGAACTTTGAATCCTCTTTCTTTCTGCTGTTTTAACTCATGGAGCAGCTCAGGCATGTATTCAGTGCAGACACATTATCAGCTCTTATTTTGGAGAGATTTGCTTTGCAATTCTTACTTCTCCATCCATGGTTTCTTAGCTGCTGGTCCGTCAGCCGTACTGGGGATCACCGTTCTCTTCCTGCTGTCTGGGTCCGCGTTAAAACGGGGCACATTATTTCCAGGACTGCTGGTTGTAATGGCAGGCTCAGTCTGAATTACGATGTTGGCAGCTGGAAGGAAAGCGAATATTGACCAACATGAGCTTGTGAGCTCACATTTGTCATCTCAATGTTGAGCCTGTAAACCAGTGCCATATCTGCTACCTCTGGAACCTTGTCCTTCATTTGATGTGAGGCCGATGAGGTTGGAGCGCTGCGTCTGCACTCGTGGAATGAACTGACGGTACGGGTGGCGGCCTGCTGGAGTCAGGGCTGGAGATTCTGGGTTATAGCCCTCCGGATCATAGTTATCTAAAGTGCAAACACACGTCTAGATTAGAAAAAAGCATGAAAAATGCAGCAAAACAAAAATGATATTATGAAACTATACACTCTAATTAAACAGGAAACAAAAATTGATGACTTGGCAATCATAGATGAGGGTTTAAAACAGGTTTCTGAAAAACTGAGCAACACTTTCCATCATATAAATAAAACAATAATAATCAACGAGATGAAACAGCTTTGGACGGCTGAATTAAGGTTGAAAAAAAAATCAAAATTAAAATGAGACTCTCTCCATTTGAACTGAAAAGTGCATCTATACATTATTCATAGGTGAAATCATGTAGAATCAACCCAACACAATGAGGCTGCTCCGGGGTGCATTTCTAGGGTTTGTAAACAGCGCCACTATCTGGTCGATACTTATTACTGCAGCCTCAATGGACACAAAAACGCCACAAATAACGCAACAAAAAACAACTACAAGAGTCCACAAAATAAACAAATCATAAATAGGAATCATCACGTGTTATCTAGTGTAAGCAATGAGTAAATAGAAGCAGAGCCACAGAAATGTCTCCATGGCCCCCATCTAAACAGGGAGAGCGTTGCTGCTTACATTCAGACTGGGCATAATGGGGGTGGAGTGACACAGACGAAGAAGAGGAAGGAGGAGGGGGATGAGGAGGAGGAGGAAGCGTAGGAGGCAGCCCCACACCAGGTGGCCCAACAGGTGGAGAAGACGTGATGGCTGTTTGGTGGTTGGGGGTGTCAATTCCACTGGTGGCTATCAGTGGAGGTCCTGAGGAGACACAAGCCCAATCTAATCTCTCAAGTCAAAACGGAGTGCAGGTTATAGAAAAGTAAAAGACACACTGAGCTCACACAGCCCTTCAGCATAAAAAAGATACAAATGCTGAGTCATCTGTGTTCTTCTGAGCGGGCTGGATATTATGGGGACATGGCACTGGTGCTTACTGGTCATAGGGAAGACTCCTGGAGGAGGTGGCTGGCCATAGGAAGGCATCGAAGGCATCCGAAGAGGAGGGGGTGGCTCTGTGATTGGGGGCATTGGCAGGCTGGTGGGTGCCATGACCGGTGGGGGCGGGTATGGAATAATGCCGGGCAGATTGACATCATCTACAATGAGAGGGTCGTTGCCATGGTCAAATAGACAGAGGTCGCCACGGACACAGAATCCCTTCTCTGCGAATGAAAAAAGGCGAGGGTTTATAATGGTGCAGGAGAACATTTATCGTTACAGAGGAACTGTCTCGTGGTTGTGAGCCGTGAAGAGAGGAATCATAGAGACCTAAAGTGACCAACAGCGCTGGAGCAGAGCAGCTGGAGACAACAGGAGGTGTATTTACCCCATAGTCTCATTAAGGAGTGTCTCTAGTGGCCGCATTTGAGCGCTGTGAAGGATAGCTCTGCGCTTTAGAGACAGCGGATAATTTTAAACCGAGCGGTGCCTCGGGAAAAGTGAATGAGAGCTAAACAGCGGTCATTAGTGATGAGATTGAACCAGGCAAACAATAGCTCTCCTGATGAGATGTAGGGAGAGTCGACGCCATCACAGGGCGAAAGTACAACGGCCGCGCTGCATACGTTCAAAAACACACACGGGCTGATAAGTGTACAAGTGAAGGTGGTGTGCTGCGTCCCTACCATCGTAATCCCTGCAGCGCTGCTTCAGAGACGCGCTCTTGCCCCCGAACGGCTTGCCGACGCCGTCTTGCCTCTGGGCGCCGTAGTAGCCCGACCAGCTGTCCGTGGTGCTGTCGGGGAGGTGAGCCGGCGTCGCCACGGGACAGCTCCCGGCTCCCGGCGGTCCGGCGGAGGACGAGGAGGAGAAGGGGTGCGGAGGCGTCGGCAGGGGCAGCAGGGGCGGCGGGTGAGGCTGCTGGGAGCCGGACGGGGCGGAGTTGTAGCAGTCGGACTCCTTCCTTTCCAGATCAAACTTCGACTTGAAGTCTGTCGGAGAAGAAGGGAAACGCAAACACTTCAGACACGAGCGCCAAAGACCGCTCAAGTAACCAGCCAACAGATTTGGTCCGTGTGGATCAGGAAGCTGCACATTTAACCTTGATAGTAACAAAGCCAGTTCCAGCCCATGTTATCAGCTCCGCTCTGATAGGAACCCACAGTTGTCCACATCGTTCCTTCTAACCGTCCCCAGCAGAGATCAGCCCGGTCACACAGGTACACGCAGCTCTGCCCTCAGGTCTCAGCAGCTCTGACCTGCAGCCGGTCCCCGGCGCACGACTCCCTCACCTCTCCGGTCTCTGCTCTTCCCCCGGCTGCCACTCCTGCTCCGGCTGCGGCTCCGGCTGTAGCTCCTCCCTCGAGGGCTGCCCCTGCGGCGCTCGTGGCGTTCGCGTTCACGGTGGGAGTCGCTCGAGCTTTTCCCATGGCGATCAAGGTCGCGGCGCTTGCGCTCATCGCGCCTCCTTTCGTCCCGGCCCCTGAAGGGGGTGGCAGCAGTGTTTAGATTCCCAGTGCAGGCAGCAGTCAAGGAGAAATGTTCTGACATTTATTTGATAACGACGCAGTACATCTTTATTTTGCAAATGGGTGATTTTGTGCGCTCTCTCTTAATCTTCTCTTTACAATAAAGACTAAACTATCTATTATTAGAGACAATCTTCAACCCTTCTTTCTGATTTCTGTGAAATTACACTTTCCTCCATGTAAATAATGTAAAACAACACATTGTGTCCAAAGAGTGTTGACGCTTGCATTATTTAAGTTAGAGACTGGACAGAGAAGACCAGAACCCTTTCAGAAGGTAAAGGTGAAGGTTCTGGGACTTTGCAATATGTCTACAAGCACATCCAGCCGGTGCAACCTGGCAGGTCTCCGGGACTGCATCCCAACAGTGTATCTCCATTCATCAAACAGAAAAATGTACGTGTCAGCAGCAAACCTGGAGTCACTGAAGTCAGAACGGGTTCTCGGGGGACTTCTCCTCCTCCTGGTTTCTCTGTCGTCTTCTGGAGTTTCAGTCTTCAGGGAATAAAGGAATACTTTAGTGTAAATCTCAGCCCTCTGCCAAGGGAGGACGCCATCTGACAGCCAGAATTAGTTTGATTTTTTGCAAAATAACCTGAGAAGTTATGAATTAATTTTAATTACATTTTCAGGAAAAGTTTATAATGGGCCACGGAAGAGATGGTTAATTTTGGTGATGTTCTGGATTCCAGAGGGCGGTTGCTCTTTGCTTTGGTCATAAAGCAACCTTGTATTACTGCAGCATATAATACTATAGGAGTGGTTCTGGTTAGCTTGTACAGTGATTTTTTTAACTCAACAACCTCCATTAAGGGCAGAGAGGATGCTGGAACTCCTGCTCCCCCAACATGATCCCACACAAGGGTGTTTTGGGTGCAAGACACAAACTGTGGGGAAATGAGCTGCTTGGTGGAGGCCTGTGCACTCCCAATGGGTTTGTTTTTTGTTGCAGCATGCTCTGCTTTCTGTCCACAACTGATTTTAACAGTTAATATTTATCACAAGACAAAAAGTACTGATTTATTTTGTCCTTACCTTTACCTCGACAGCATCAGACTTCACAACTACCGGCTTGACTTCCTCTTTAGGAACATCCTTTTCGGTAGGAATTCCAAGGTAGTTCTTTGTAGTCAGACATTCAAACAGTTTATCGACAAATCCATTAGTCTCTGCAATGACAGAGAAAGAATAAAGCATGAACAGTTCTGTTTCAGCCAGTGTTGGGATGTGAAGATCACTAACCCAGACTGTTGTTCTACAGGGGACAAAGTCAGTTTCTTAATTTCCACGTAATATAATTTTATTTTAGTGGACAGAATTTATTGCAATTTTTTTTGTAGCAAAAATTAAACTACATGATGGTGCAAAGAGAGAGAGAGAAAGAGACCAGCAAAACAAAGCTCCAGTGCAGCACCAATATCAAATATAATGGATTCAGTCCTGGCACACGATACGTTATGTACAGTTTATACCTTTTTGTAGGAAGACATCGAGCTGATCAGCACAAAGGGCTTTCAGCTCCTTCTCGGGTTTGTCCTTTTTCACAAGCGCCACCACATAGTTAGCTAATGCAGAAGGGTCAGCATCGCATCTGAAAAACAACAATATATGTGTGTATTATTCCACCCAACCAGTGCTTTAGTTAAATAAGACGATTTGCAAAATTGTTAAGAGAAAAAAATCCCCAAGAATGAAGCTCAAGTGAGATTTATTGAATCCTGCATTTGCAGGTCAGAACATTATGTCAGTAGTTAAAAACAAGACTATAAACCAAAAGAATTACCCAATAAACTCTAACAAATGCTTTACAGGCAAAAAACCCCACAAAAAAACAGTAAAAATTCCACCCCGCCAGCAAGTGAACAAGACATTAGAAATAAAGAAAACATTCTTAGAACCCAAACATGAATAAGTAACTAATTACATAACCACGTACCCAACACTGACAATAAGTACAAAACATAAACGTCTGCGTGTTTCTCACCAGCACATCAACATTAATCTACCAACAAACCATCAGGGATGGTCAGTTTTCATAAAGAAACGAGAGCAACACGAGAGCACATCTGAAGAGAAGAGACAGAGGCTGCATCACCACGGTGTGTGTGTGTGTGTGTGTGTGTGTGTGTGTGTGTGTGTGTGTGTGTGTAACTAGGGTCAAGTCAAACAGTAAACAAGTGGTCATCTCCTTAGGCTTCGTTAACAGGACTCTTGTTCCCCTTCACGACCCCCCCGCCTCATTCAGCCTCACCACATCTGACTGTAATAAAACCCGACCAGGACCCGGACCAGACCTTCGGGCTCCGTCTGATCACGGGGCTGCAGCCTCAACGCCTCATATCAACTTTGGGCCCTCCACCCTGGACCCGGGGGCCCTCCACCCTGGACCCGGGGGCCCCCCACCTGGACCCGGGCCCCCCTCCTGGACCCGGGGGGCAGCACACACCTCACGAAGGCCGCGGCTGCAGCCCCGGAGCCGGTCTCCCGGGGCCCAGGGCTCCCCGGGGCCGGGCCCAGGGCTGCAGGGCCCCCCCGGGGCCGGGCCCTTGGCTGCAGGGGGGGCCCCCCGGGGCCGCTAGCCCCGCTCGGCTAACTCGTGCTAGCGCGGATGCTAACCCGAATGTCATCAACCCCGTACTCACATCGGCTCCAGAAGCTTTGCCAACCACGACTTCAGGGCTTCGACATTTTCTATGATCATCGTGGAAAGGGCTACAACGCTGCTTATAAACTGAAAGTGCGTCCCAGAAGCCCAAATGTCATCGTCTGTAAATTTATAAGCACTAAGGCCGTCTCCACTGGCAGGTCGGGTAAAGCGCTTTACGGCACCGCGTCACCAAGTCAGGTGTCGTAAAACGGTCAAACGGCCGACTGCATCGCAAGATTCGTTTCTAATTCAAGCGTCGCTCTTTCTCAGCATTTTTACACTGAAGACCGACGCCGACGTGGTTTTATGCTGCGATTGACGCCCTGATTGAGCGCGTCTGACCACATTAAACGTTTATAGGCACCGAGGACTACACTTCCCAGAATGCCCGGGGCCGAGCGAGGGTGTCGTCAGCCAGACACCGGTCGCGTGGGTCTCCCTTGTCGGAGAGGAAACTACTGTCGGGCTCAAATCAGACTTTAGCAACTTTCTCGTCACTTGGGACGAAATGACGGTGGGTCCAACGCGCCGGCTTCTGTGTAGCTGCGCGAACGAGGCCGCGGGTGTGCTGTAACGTTGTGGTGTGTTTCATGACTTAGTCCATCTGTTGGCTGCTGTGGCTAACCCGAGCTAGCGCCGCTGTCAGAGAGCAGCCGCTTTACTGTCATTAAACACGCTCGTTTTAAACTAACATCCCCGTTTACAGGCGTCTTCACCCCGCCTTGTTTCCCCGTAGACCCGTCAACTCGTCTGTTGTGTTTCAGGAGCGAAAGGGAACAGCGAAATTGGACTTTTTGAGGAAGATTGAATTGGAAATCCAGGAGAAATGGGACAAGGAAAAGGCTTTTGAGAACGATGCACCGACCACTATTGGAGAAAGCACCAAGTAAGTCTTTGGTTGGGGGGGTAACAGAGGCAGTTTGTGTCCAAAGAAGTGCTGGGGAACCAACTAAACACTTAGAAATCCACATGGGTTTCTCTGTGTTTCCTCTGAGCTTCACATGTTTTCGTAGTGTAGTAACGACTCTGCAGTCACACTCCAATCCCCATATTTGTGTCTTTCTCGTACACTCTTGCCATCAAACACACTTTTAAATGTCTGTCTTCCCTCCAGCAAAAACAAGTACTTTGTTACCTTCCCCTACCCTTACATGAATGGTCGGCTGCACCTCGGCCACACGTTCAGTTTGTCCAAATGCGAGGTAAGATCACATAAAAGTGGGGGAATATTAAGGAATTCAGTTTTACATTCTATGCAAATGGTGCAAAAAAACATATTGTACTGTATCCTGATTTGTGGAGCAAAATGTTTTCTCTTTTTATTTTTGCAGTTTGCTGTTGGTTACCAAAATCTGAAAGGAAAGAAATGCCTCTTTCCTTTTGGGCTGCACTGCACAGGAATGCCAATCAAAGTGAGTGTTTTTTCATTCAGGTTTTCAGCAGGTTACTCTCTTCAATCACTTAAAAAAACATCTGCTTTTGTTTAAAAGATGTACAATGAATTTTCTGGCATTAATGCGCCTGTACTGTGTTACTCAGGCTTGTGCAGACAAACTGAAGAGAGAGATGGAGCTGTATGGAAATCCTCCTCAGTTTCCAGATGAAGAAGAAGAGGAGAAGGAGAAGCCAAAATCATCTGATGAAATCATCATCAAGGACAAAGCGAAGGGCAAGAAGGTTCAGAGAAACCAACCGAGAGACCATTTAGTGAAGCATTTAATTTCATTCTGCTTACACATAATGTTTGATTTTCTTTTGTTTTTTTTAGAGCAAAGCAGTCGCCAAATCTGGAACATCCTCATTCCAGTGGGACATTATGCGGTCTTTGGGGTTGAACGACAAAGATATTGCCAGGTTTGCTAGTGCCGAACACTGGCTGGAATATTTCCCTCCTCTTGCTGTAAAAGACCTCAAACAAATGGGAGTCAAGGTGATGCTGATTTGGGATTTGGCTTTTTTCTAATTACTTGTGATTCATCGATCTCAAACTGTTTGCTTTTATTTCACCACAGTCGAGGCTGCGAGGATAATGTAATCTCTTCATTATTTTTACCCAGTCTTGCCTAACTCTGGCTGCTGTCACCATTTTACAGGTGGATTGGAGGCGTTCGTTCATCACCACTGATGTGAATCCCTTTTACGACTCCTTTGTCAGATGGCAGTTCATCACACTGAAGGAGAGAAAAAAGATCAAATTTGGGAAAAGGTCTGCTTGTTAACTTGTTTTTCAGTACTGTCTTTTGAGTGCTATGGAGAAAAGTTAGTTTTCCATCAGGAATGTGGGAGGTTTCTGTTCCTACCACAGTTGATTTAGGGGTCTCCCCTCAAAGGAGGGTTACCTTCAGCTCTTGTTCCCCATTTGGGATTGATGTTAATGTGGCAGTTTAATCTACGGTGACACTGGGCTGTGTCTGCGGCTGTATAATTTGGCTGTCCACTTCGTCTGCAGGTACACCATCTATTCCCCCAAAGACGGTCAGCCGTGCATGGACCATGACAGGCAGACAGGAGAGGTGGGGCAAGAACCGTTCACTCGGGAGACAAAGCAAAACTTAGTCCGCTAATGACGCTAGAATATTTGAACTAGATTAGAACTGTTCGATTTAAGCATTACTGCATCCACAGGGAGTCGGGCCTCAGGAATACACCCTGATCAAGATGAAGATTGTTGAACCTTACACGGCAAAATTCAAGTCCAAAGTCTTTTTCAGCAGGTGGTTGATATAACATAAACTCTAATGGCCTGTTTCATACATGATATGCTGTACGCACTGCGTTACATGTAAATATAAATACATTAAATAATGCATGAACCCTGAATTAATAAGCAATCCCGATTTTCCCAAAAGTGGTGTGAAGGGCAAAAACATCTTCCTGGTGGCCGCCACTCTGAGACCCGAGACCATGTTTGGGCAAACCAACTGCTGGGTGAGGCCCGACATGAAGTATATCGCCTTTGAAACGGCCAGTGGGGACGTCTTCATCAGCACGAAGAGATCTGCCAGGAACATGTCCTACCAGGGCTTCACCAAAGAGAACGGAGTGGTGCCAGTCATCATGGAGATACTTGGACAGGTACTGATCATGTGTTGGCTGCATATTTGGTTTGGATCAACCAGGATGAAAATAGATAAGATCAATTTTGTTTTGGACTCAAGTGACCTGTCTATTCAACCTGCGTCTGCCTCAGCGTACCTATATATTTATTTATTTCTAGGATATCCTTGGCTGTGCTTTGAGCGCTCCTTTGACCTCCTATAAAATCATCTATGCTCTGCCCATGCTCACCATCAAAGAGGACAAAGGTATGATTTTAAGTTTGAAATACTCACATTGTGCAGCTTCCCCTGCCTTCAAATAGAAAAATACCCTTGAATGATGGTTCCTTGCTCTCTTTTATGTGAATGAATTTGAAATAAATGTGCGACAGCTGGCGAATTCACCTCAAACCACTTTAAAGCTGTTGAAGTGTTTATACCATCTGTGTTTAGAGGACAGAGTAGAGTTTATTCTTCCCCATATTTGATGCTCTTGAAGGAGCACAACAGGAAGCAATCTTGTCAAAAAGGTCTTTTTTTGACTTGTACAACCTACTGCTATGCCAAAACTTGAGTAGTAAACATTCTATACATCTAACAGCACCTCATCTGTGTATCTCGGATATTGACAGCGTGTTTTCTGTTCCGCCTCAGTGGCGGAGGGTTTGGTTTTCAACTGTCCTGTTGATCATTTATGTAAACAGTCCTACTTTCACATAAGGCCTGGAAATGAATGAAGCCACCTTAAGTGTTATTTATCAGTTTCCTGATCTTATTGTCCTTCATCTCTTCCCCCTGCACCAGTGTCTTTCCTGCACATCAGCCTTTTTAAGTTGTTTTTTTTTGTCTGCAGCATGCACAGAATTGCAGCTACACATCTGGTGTAATCTGCATAAAAGCACATTTGTGTGTTGATTTTCCTCCTCAGGTACTGGGGTTGTCACCAGTGTGCCCTCTGATGCTCCTGATGACATTGCTGCTCTCAGAGACATCAAGAAGAAACAGGTGCCTCAAAAGCAGAGCTAATCTGACACTTGAGTTTAATCACCCACTTCGAAATGAATCCTGTAGTGTTAACCATTCAAAATCCTATTTATCACATTTTCTATATGCGTGCATCTCTAAAAGGCTCTAAGGGAGAAGTATGGAATTGAAGACAAGATGGTGTTGCCTTTTGAGCCGGTAAGCTCATTTGCCCTGTTTGAAGTGTAGTCAGGGTAGACTGAAACTCATCCCTCAAATTTGTGCCAATGACAGGTTCCCATCATTGAAATCCCAGGCTACGGGAATCTGTCTGCTCCTCTGGTGTGTGACGAGCTGAAGATCCAGAGCCAGAACGACAAGGACAAGCTGGCTGAGGCCAAAGAGAGAGTCTACCTGAAGGGATTTTATGAAGGAGTGAGTCAACTTTATGGTTATTAATGTAAAAAACCCTTACAGTACACAGGTCAGCAAAATCCAAGCCCTCTGAAAAAAAAATCCTTATGGATTTAAATTTTGGTTTAAAGCTCATATGAGCTATCTCCCTGACACATACCACATGATTCACAGCTTAAGGCTGAAATAAATTATTCATTAGCTGTCTGCTGGTCATGCTACATCTAAGAAGTGCAGTATTTTTTGCTTTTAGCTCTTTCTGGATTAAATTTCCCTACAGTTGGCAGAACACAATTCATATGTGCATGCTGAAAGCACATCTTAGAGGTTAGAATTGTGATTTCAGAATGAACTCCATAACGGGTTTTGGGTTAGACTTTTTTGTTCGCGAAAGATTAATGAAGTGTGTGTTCATGTGTCAGATCATGCTGGTTGATGGTTACAAGGGACAGAAAGTCCAGGATGTCAAAAAACCCATCCAGAAGATGATGGTAGAGAAGGTAAAACCTTGGAATGTGAACATGTACGGTCTTAAATCTGTTCTAGGTATGTGCTGTATGTGTCTTTACGATGTGTGTCTCTCAGGGCGAGGCCATGATTTACATGGAGCCAGAAAAGGCGGTTATGTCACGATCGGCTGATGAGTGCGTGGTTGCTCTGTGTGACCAGTGGTGAGTGAAACCTGATTGCACTTGTCTTTACTGTAAACTGTTAGAAGTTACAGGCAATGTTTAGCCCAGCGTGCAGCGCTCTCAACCCTTGGGGTTTCTTTGATCAGCAGCATGCTCATGTTGTGCCTGCCTCAGGTATTTGGATTACGGGGATGCAGAGTGGAAGAAGCAGACCAACGAAGCCCTCAAGACCCTGGAGACGTAAAACGCTTTTCTGATACACACGATTCACATACTCGCACATGTGTACTTCACTTTTTTCTGTTTCCATTGGTGTATAGATTTTGCGAGGAAACCAGGAGAAACTTTGAGGCAACCCTGGCCTGGCTGCAGGAGCATGCCTGCTCTCGGACGTATGGTCTCGGTGAGTGCCCGCGTAGTTTCCTCGCATGTTTGTTAAGTTGTGTCCTTATTGGAGAATTAGCAAAGCTGCGTGACTTCTTTCCTGGCCTATAGATGGAGACAGAGGCCTGTCAGTACAGTGTCTTGCAGGCGTCGGCCTTACAGGATAGATGCAATTTAAAAGCCACTTAGCTTCTTAATGTGATCCAGGCCTCTGGTAGAGGACCTGAGGGAGACAGGTGATTCAGATCTGCCCAGAGTGTACATTTGTGTCAGTACAGTGTTCAGATGTCATTTCTTTTGCAGATGCAGAATGCAAAATGTTATCCTTCTCAGGTTTCTTGGGATTTATTATTAATTGGACCTTTTTAAAACTGATTTGGGGTATTAAATCAAAAATATCTCTATCTAACACTCATTCAGTGTAGTTTATTTTGGAACAGTAAAATAAACACATTTGCTGAGTTTTATGTTTGCAACTGTTGGCTCCAAAATGCAGCCAGCTTGACAAGATGGCAAATGCACGAAACGAAATTTGTTCCGATAAGACAAGAATTTCATTTCAGTGGCTCTCTCTTGCTTTCTGTCCAATAATTGTTTGTCTGCTCGCCGGTCCTTCTTTTGTTTACTGGTTTGTTTGTTCTTGTGCACCGTCTTGTCTTCATGGGCATCTCCCGGTTACCATAGGAACACGGTTGCCTTGGGACGAGCAGTGGCTGATTGAGTCGCTATCAGACTCCACCATCTACATGGCGTACTACACTGTGGCCCACCTTCTCCAGGGAGGGGTGCTCAACGGGCAGGGAACCTCCCCACTGGGCATCAAGTATGGTCACAGTCCTCCAGACACACTTGCTGTCACATATGTTATTAGATTATGTTGTCAGAAATAGTGTAAAATAATCTGAATTCCCAGCCCATATCACCCGAACACTTGAACTGTATAATGGTCATGGTCTTCTCTCCTCACAGGCCTCAGCAGATGACCAAAGAGGTGTGGGACTTCATCTTTTTCAAGACTTCTCCGTTCCCCAAGACCGATATCCCCAAAGAGCACCTCCAGAAGCTGAGGAGGGAGTTTGAGTACTGGTACCCCGTTGATGTCCGCGTCTCTGGGAAAGACCTGGTGCCCAACCACCTGTCCTACTACCTGTACAACCACGTGGCAATGTGGCCCCAAGACAAGTGAGTTTTGAGCTGCAGCCTGCCGACAGGTTCATTTCCTGCCGTAATTAAAAAGTCCTTGCAATTAATTCGATCATACCGATGAAGTTGGTTCTGATAAGCTCATTCTCTTTAATCCTCAGTGGGAAATGGCCACAGGCAGTGAGAGCCAATGGACATCTGCTCCTCAATTCTGAAAAGGTATAGGAATATCAGTCAGTGTAGTTTGTATTGAATTTATAATTAAAGTGGGAAATTTTGCGTTAAATGTGTCAAACCATTAATTGACTTGTTTGATGTTGCTCAGGCTGATTTGCTGTGCTTGTTGGTGAAATATTTTGTCTTAAACTTCCCTTTTTGTATTAACCAGATGTCCAAATCAACTGGAAATTTCCTGACTCTCACCCAAGCCATTGAAAAGTTCTCAGCCGACGGTACTTTCAGCATCTTGATGTATTCTGTGCCCTTTGATGTCTTTGTCACATTTTCTAATAATGTTTGCATTGAAATTATCAATATGATTTAATTTCTTTATCGAAGGCTGTAGACATACATATCATTGTATGCTACTGTTTTAATGCCTCAAAAATATTAATAATGGATCGATGTCTTGAAGCTTTCTGTCTATGGAAGTGAAGGCCTGGATGGTCTGACAGCTGAGGGTTATTAGTTTGTCTTAGAACAGTCTACCGGGTACGCCTGACAGAAGGATTCTCAAAACCTCAACTGGGTGCTGAGTTTTTGGAGGAAATCTGTGGAGAAGGCGTGTGTGGGTGCTCCATAGGGAGCAGTTTTGTGAGACGTGTCTTTTCTTCTCTCAGGGATGCGTTTGGCTCTGGCCGACGCCGGCGACACAGTGGAAGACGCCAACTTCGTGGAGACCATGGCCGACGCTGGCATCCTGCGCCTTTACACCTGGGTGGAGTGGGTGAAAGAGATGATCGCCAATCAGAACAACCTGAGGACCGGACCTGCGGACACCTTCAACGACCGCGTCTTTGCCAGGTAGGGGCTACCCAGAGTGGGCAGACCATGGACCCGACACTCTTCCTCACCCGAGCTTCTGTTTAAAGACTGCTCCAGGCATCAAACTGGACCTTTCACCCCACTGTCAGATTTAGATGTTAACTTGGATTCTGTGTGCTGTGTAGTGAGATGAACGCTGGCATCTTAAAGACGGAGCAACACTATGAGAAGATGATGTTTAAAGAGGCTCTGAAAACTGGCTTCTTTGAGTTCCAGGTAAATCAGCTTTGTCGTGTGTCTTGAATTGTTTTTAAGAAGATTGAATTCTGAGTGAATTTGTGCATCTTACTGACTGATGATGACCTTTGCCCCCTCTCTGTGTGTTTCTGCAGGCAGCCAAAGATAAGTATCGTGAGCTGGCGATAGAGGGCATGCACAGAGACCTGGTCTTCCAGTTTATAGAGAGACAAACTCTGCTCCTGGCCCCCATTTGTCCACATCTTTGTGAATACACCTGGGGTCTGCTGGGAAAGGTAAATACATTTGAGATTCTAACGACTCTTTGGATTTATACCTGCTTTTTCTGCCTTTCTTGCCAACACATAGATGGACACAATGGGTGCTCTCAAGTATAAAGGGCTTGGGGTATTTCAAATACGTTATTGTATGAATACAAGTGCGCTGCTTCTACAGGATACTTTTTCCCGTTGTCGCTTAGCAACAACAAAAGCCCCTCAGTCACCACTTAGGTGGTTATCCCCTCAAGCTGGGAAGCCAGCCTTACATGGACAGAGAGGGACACATCAGTGTAGGCTTTTCTCGCATGCCTGATCAATCTAGCACATTCATATTTACTCATGAAGAAACCGTCTGTTTAGAATTTAGTGGCACAAACAACAGGCTTCAGCTTTCCCCTCTCTCCTCTGGACAGACTAGTTCTCTGATGAAGGCGTCATGGCCTGTGGCGGGTCCTGTTGACGAGATCCTGATCCGTTCCTCTCAGTACTTGATGGAAACTGCACATGACCTCCGGCTGAGGCTGAAAGCGTACATGCAGCCTCCCAAAAGCAAAGTAAGTGGGGAAAATCAGAAGTGCATCTGTGTCATCCGACAAGCATCACTACCTCTTTATGTTGCAGTAAAATGAACCTTGAGATGGAAACTGAGGTGTGTGTGTTTATGAAACAAATAAAGTAGCACATTAGTACACGAAGAGCTACATGCAGTGTTCATTATCGTGTTATTTCCTCTCATAATTTATCCATCAAGCAGCCATCTTTAATTTTTAATCAACAGCCTTTAATATGCTGCCACATCAGCTTTACTCAAGCAGAAGCACGCTGGGATAGAGTGAGAACCAGAGTGGGTTTGACAGCCGTCACATAAAATAAGTTCACAGATTCCCGTCTTTGTAGTCCTCAACCTCACACACACACACACAACCTCAGCGAGGCCACCGCTGCCACAGGGAGAAATACAAGAAAAAACCAATCTGAAATGCTTCTTTATGTGTTTTTCTTTCCCAATGGTATAGAAGGGTGATTCGAAAGCCCCAGCCAAACCCTCCCACTGCAACATCTTTGTGGCCAGGAACTACCCACCATGGCAGCACAGCGCCTTATCCCTGCTCAGCAAGCATTACAAGGTGAGGAGGAAGCTTCCAGAAGTCCACGCTATAATCACACACACAATCAGGATGTCTGCTCCTGCCTGCGTGTGTCACTTATTCTGTTCCCCTTTTCTCTGGGTCTGCGCAGAGCAATAACGGAGCTCTTCCAGACAACAAAGTGATTGCAAGTGAGTTGGGAGCTCTGCCTGAGCTGAAGAAATACATGAAGAGAGTCATGCCTTTTGTAGCCATGATCAAGGTAAATGTGGCACAAGTGTTTATTCTCTTCTATAGTTCACTACTGCTCAGACCACGCTCTCGCTGGCATTACACACTCGGGCCTTACCTCTTTTGAGTCGATCAAATAGATTTACTGGCTAAGAAGTTGTTTATTCAGCTTGTCAGAGAAGGGCTTTTTTTTCCCATATTGATCTGCTCTGGCAATCTTGTTCAAACTGCACTGTGTATTATCAAAAGTGATTATTCCTTTTGTGTTCAACAATGACGAAACTGCACCCTGAACAACAATACGGGCTTCAACAACGGCGACATTATCAAATTCAAAAGAAATTTAGGAGCCGTTTGTCTGCCCTTTAATGTGTTTATTGATTAGATGAGTGCAAAAAAAAACCCCAACACTCTTTTAAAAAGTTCTCTCAGCACTTAAAAGAAAGTTTAATACATCTGAGTAAGCAAAGGTGGTAAAAACAAAATGTCTCTGTAGTTTAAGGTGCTTTTATTGTTAATGTCTGACATTTTCTGCAGTAGTTATGGATCATCTCTAAGCATGATGCACTCTTTTGCCATCTTGTTTGTGTGTTCTGTAGGAGAACCTGGAGAAGAACGGGCCCAGGGTCTTGGATCTACAGCTGGAGTTTGACGAGCGGGCGGTTCTGGTGGAGAACCTCGTCTATTTGGCTAATTCTCTAGAGGTATAGTTGTTGAACTCCGCAGCCTGACATGATATTTGAGGGTCCCACTAATCAGACACCACCTTAAACACATAATGGGCCGACAGGTTTAATAGTTTCTTGTCAAACCGAGTTAGAAAATGTCCCTGTCCCAAAAAAAGCCTCTCAGTTCTACTCCCAGACTTCTGTCAGTTGAAGTCAATAAACTCAACTCGATCAGGTTCAGTTTGTCTTTAAAATAAACGTCCAGCCATATTGGAGGTTTCTACTCTTCAGCTGTCAGTCTGGAGAGCCCTTAATTCTTTTGTCAGCTCAGATCCTCACTCCAGTCGCCCCCGAGAGTCTCTGAGAGAGCCTGTGCAGGTTTAACCACAAGAATCAAAAAGCCTGCCCGTGTTCTACATCACTCTGACTCTGAATCCAAATGATAGCCTCTGATCAGAGATGAAGGGCAGATAAAGATGTCACATTGAGGATCAAGGACGCATCTACACACGTCTGTTATTCCAGATGTTTAGTTTCTGAAAGGTTCACCCTGCAGCTCACTATGGACCTCAGTGTACACGCTGGCCTGCAGCTGACTAAGCTTTATTTTTACATATTTTTACATCCTCTACAGTTGGAACAGATAGATGTCTTATTTGCATCTGAGGCTGATGACAAAGTGAAGGAGGACTGTTGCCCGGGGAAACCGTTCAGTGTTTTCAGATCAGAGGTACAGAAATTGCTTCTTTTTTTTTTCTGCATGTTAAACATTTTCACAAGTGTCCTCTCCCTGGTATAAGAGGACATACACAGACAGGTAGGTGGTTTGTTTGTATTTGCGGTCTCAATTTTGCTGCATTTCGCCCTCTAGTTGCTTATTAGAACATGCAGGGTAATTCTGTGCGTTTGTACCGTGCCCCCAGCCTGGAGTGAGTGTTTCTCTGGTCAACCCTCAACCATGCAACGGCCTCTTCTCCACAAAAGTTGACGTCAGACAGGGGGACAGCAGAGACAGCATCATCCGTCGACTCGGAAAGGTCAACAGATTCATCAAAGGTGGGTGAGATTCGTGAAGGGCTCACCACATTTGGATGGTCCTGTGTAGATAACTCCTCATGTTAAGGGATAAAAGTTGCTCTGTTGTGGCTGTAGTGCCCTAACCTGTGATGTAAATGCCACTGTTCTACATGATGACATGTTTATTCCTCTGTTCTCGTCCCCTTCCTTTTCCTTCATCGCTCACTTTTATCCCGTTGTATCTCACTCCACCCCTTGCCATGGTTTATTGTTTTTATGTCTTTTTCCTCTCCCCGCTCATCCTTGAAACACCGCCGTCGCTGCTTTGACGTCAACAGACCTGTCCAGAGTGAAGCTGATGAGGTACGAGGACCCCGTGCTGGGGCCACGCAAGGTGCCCGTCCTGGGACAGGAGGAGCGGGGCAAGTTGACCATCTCCAGCACATCCGTGTTCAGCATCAATCTGGAGGAGAAGAAAGTCACCCTGGCTGACAACGGCCTGACCGTGGACATCGGGGACACTCTGGTTTATTTGCTTCAGTAGAATTTATTCTTTATCCTCGTGAGGGGAGGATTCATTTAAAATCTATCATGCCATGTTACTATACAACTCTTGATTTGGGCTCAGACGTTAACAGTATCTCAAACGAGGACAGCTGTGTAACCATGTGACATGCAGCACACGTGTGTGGAGTCATTTTGTAAAGCCTCTGAACACACCTGAGCAGACGGCCGCCATCACGCCGAGTGACGTTTCCCAGCAGCCAGTAGTTCTTTCACCGAGCCACCCCGGCCACGTCCTGCTCATGTGGTTTTCATGTGATGCTAATGTGTCTGCCGTGTTCTTTTATACATTGACGACGAGGCGATCTAGCTGTCAGCAGTCTTGTTCTCACCTTGGACGGTGCTTCTCAGACCTTTTCCACAGAAACTGAATAAAACATGGAATAACTCCACCTACGTCTTTGGTTTCTCTCTTGTCTGTGGGATTTCTTAGAAGAATCAAACCAGCTCTCATGCCTGGTTGCTGTAAGGGGAATTATGTATTTTAGGTGTGCGTGTTTACTTATTGGCCACTTACACAAGTCTCCTTTTCTGAGATGCACAAAGGGAAGTGGAAGTGAATCCTCAAACAGCCACGAGCTCAGATGTGTGTGAACGGTCTGACCCTTAAACCAAACTCGTTTCGGTACGTGCTGCTGCGCCACGTGAACCTTCGCTCACCTCTGAACAGGAAACTCGGACGATCTAACCGCCGAATACATCTCTGTCTCTTCTGTCATGAGTGTAAATGTAAACTCACCGCTGGTCTGACAGAAGCCCGCCGCGCCGCAGGACTTATCTCTGCCGTGCAGCTTTTGGCCGAGCCATCCCGGTTTATCTGCCGCCGCACATGCACCCTCTCTGGAGACGTGTCACTCCACCCCCGCTGCTCCATCCCCTCACTCCTGCTGACTCCCCTCTCGTCATTTCCTCTTTCACCTCCAGACCTCACCTCACCAGACACCAGTAGCTCCACGATATGGACCACACCACAATTATGCACCAGTAAGTCTTCCTGTCCTTTTCAAAGTCTTGATTGATAACAAGGTTAACTCTCATTCATCTAGTCGGGCATTCAACTCCAGCACATGTTCATGTGTCATGGAGAGAATGAGCCGTTTGTCCTAAATTTGAATCTTTTGTTTGTGTTTTCTTTTCCAAGAAGTCTAAACTGTTGAATACAAATTAGGCATCAAAATGTAAGACAGAGTGAGAGGTCATTTTCTCCTCTGAAGAGGATCAGACGAGTTCAGAGGATTTCATTTAAATAAAAATGTAGCTGGGTGTCAGCTTGGACACTTTTGAAGGCTTTATCGCTTCTTTCTGAGCCGACGTGTTCATTAAAAGTATCATTTCAGACCAGAGCCGTCAGCCATCAACGCTCCAGAAGAAGAGGAAGAGGAAGCGGGGGGCTTCGCCGCAGCGGGTGCAGATAAGGTGACGTCGAAGAGCGCCCGAGCGCCTGCGGCGCCCGTGCTGACGCAGCCCGGCCTGGGCACCACCACCACCACCATCACCACCATCACGCAGACGGGCGGGGGCTGGAGCAGCGGCCTGCTGGACGTCTGCGGAGACACGACCACCTGTGGGTGAGCGGGCAGTGGGGGCCGCTCCGCCCCCCCGGCCTTCGGACCGTCCGCCTCACCGCCTCTCGTGCTCGCAGGTGTTCTGGGAGCGCTGGTGCCGTGCTGCCTGGACCTGAGCTTAGCCCACCAGTTTGGCGAGTGCCTGTGCGTGCCTCTGCTACCGGGGTCTACCTTTGCCATGAGAGTCGGGATCAGGGAGAGGTACAAGATCCGGGTGAGTGCGGGGGAGGGGGGTGAGGCGTGGGGAGGCGAGGGTCGGGGCCGCGTGGTGTCATGTTGCTGTCCCAGCAGGGCAGCGTGTGTGAGGACTGGACCACCGTGTACTGCTGCTACCCTCTGGCTGTGTGTCAGATGATCAGAGAGATGAACCTGCGGATGAAGACTCAGACCTATCATGTGGCCACGGCCCTCGAGTCCTCCTGAGGACACAGCCCGAGAGGGAAAACGAGGCTTTGGGTGGAGGTGGGGTGAGATATCAAGGCGGTCCTGCAGCACTGGGGGGAGGCTGAAGGTCACGCAGCTTTGAGTTTAAAACGGCCGGTGAATTTCTGTTTAGAGGTTCTCGACTCAGCAGTAACATTAAATAAAAAAAGAAATAAATAAACGAAAAGAAAAAGCTCCACTTCTGCAGACATGAGTCCATTCTGAGGTGAAAAGCAGGCAGAAGGTTTATTTCAAGCTCCAGCCGGGCCTCTCCTCGTGAATGTTTTACTGCTCCTGCGGCCCAAACCGTGAGCTTGGTTGTTGTCGAGCATGTTCTGTTCATTACTGGTGTCACCATTAAGAGATTTACATAAACCAGTGGCTCCGTCAACCCATTTTAACCATACAATTAATGAAAACTGGACACAACTTGTTTTGTATTTCTAAGCTCTCCTTATTTCTTCTAGTAATTGTTATTTGATATTGCATTTTTATGTACTTAATAAAATAAGACAAAAAGAGAGAGACAGTTTTTTTTTCACACACACACACACACACACACACACACATATATAAGAATATTTGTGTATATGTAAAAGAAGGATGCTATTTTTCTAATTTTCCAGTTTTAACACAAGAGAAAGAACTCATTTGGTTTTTAAGCGTTTTAATTTATTCCATGAAGCAAACATTCAGTATGCAGACCCAGTGAATAACCCACCACGCTGTTGCTCCAATCAGTTCACAGTTGGACGGTAATAAAGCCCATTTCCATACTCCCGATATTCCTTTATGCTTCTCTTCTTTTGCTGGCCTTGGGCGTTCAATCATATTATTAATCCACTTCTGATTGCCGTGGCTCCCTGAACCCAAAATGCCAACCAGCAGGAACAAATGCGGAAAATGTTAGTCATACACAAAGCGGAGGGGTCCTCAAAGGGCAAATATGTAATTTGTTAACTCTTGTGCACGGGGTCTCCGTACCTGGGAGCTGCTACAAATGAAATGGGGGGCAAAGAAAGAGTGTTCTGAAGGTGAGCGTGATGAATAATCAAATGGAGCCGTGTGTGTTTCACAGTCAGCCGCGCACTTTAAGAAGTCGCTTAAAATGACATGTTTGTGTTTGTCTCCATCTTGAGAAAGACAAAGCTTTGGCAGAGTCGAGAACAGCAGCGTCGCAGCTGGTGCTGGAATCTGGAGCCCAGTAGCAGAAAGCCAGGAAGAGCTCATCGGCGGTCCAGTTGTGTTTGGAGTTTGGGCGGTAGAACACACCTGTGGGGAACAAGCTCACACAAAAGGCCCCGAGCACCTAGAGGATCTTTGTAAATGCTAATGCTACCAATATGAACCCAGTTCAGCTCAGTTCAATCTTATTTACTTTGCATCAATTACAATTATAATTGGCTAATCAAATGGTACAAGTATCGGCATATCTCCTCCTACTGGGGTTAACCATGGAGATCCTCAGGGCCTCCTGCTGGAATCACTTTCAATTTGTACACTTTCCCTCAGGAAATGTTATTTAGCAACAGAGGATGCTGATGAGTATCCTTGTTTTCTTGGGTGACCTCCATCGGAGAAAAACATTACAAAGAACCCTGATAAGCCTCGAAAACCTTGAAAATTTAATTGGGCTTTTAAAAGGCTTCAGCATTACCAGTGAATGAACCTGCGCCAAAGCATTGGGGTAACTTTTCCTGAGACATCTGATATTATGTCTACATTAGCTCCAGTGCTTCCTGAGCATCCCCGCAGCACTGCTCTCCTCTGCCTCCCTCCTGGGAGGGAGACAGATGTGCCTCAAGCATCGCCTATCCGCAGGCACTTTGCTAACAGATTTCTTTGACTGTGCAATAACCCAAATGTTATTTCCTCTGCAGACTCTCTGATTGCTTTAAACCGAGGCGGCAAATTGGGGAAACAATTTGTTCTGCAATGCAAATATCCTTTGAAATACATTCCACACGGAAGACTAAGAACTTTCTTAGACAATTAGTCCCTTTCCATGCCAGACTGGAAATTGCTCGGGAGGTTTGTTCAATCGAAATCTGATTTTCAAAGATATCTCAAAGCTGGTTTGACACCAATGTTTGTCAACGCTGGTCCAGTTTTTCGCATGTGCAATATGGGCTGACTCCACATGCTTGAAAACCTTCTTGGTGTGATTCCCAGATGGGTTCTTCTGAGGTTGCTCTCACTCTACTCTCATGAAATACAGGGTTACCACCGGTTACCACTGTCGCCTCACAGCAAGAAGGCCCTGGGTTCGATTCCTGGTTGGGATGGAGGGGACTTTCTGTGTGGAGTCTCCATGTTCTCCATGAGCCTGGGTGGGTTCTCTCCAGGTACTCTGGCTCCCTCCCACAGTCCAAAGACATGAACCACTGGTTTTAGGGATTATGTTCATTGATACTTCTAAATGTCCCATAGGTGTGACAGTGAATGCTTGTGTGTCTGTATGTGGTTGACTGGGACCAGTCCAGGGTGGACCCCGCCTTCACCCAGTGAGCTGGGATGGACTCCAGTCCCCCCACGACCCTCAGTGGAGGAACAAGCGGTTAGAAAGCGAGCGAGCGGGCGTTACCACCGGCCCACCCACCATTTAAACAGCAAACACTCACAGCTGCTCTCTCCATGTCTCTACATCCTGACCACCAGGGGTCACTGTTGTCTCAGACCTACCTCCTCCACCCCCCCACTCCTGCCCAGTTAACCAGTTAAGTGAAATCAGACTTTGGTGCTAATATGGGGGTCAAAGCTGGAGCTTCCAGTGCAGCAGTAGGTGGAGTAGTGGATGAGTGAAGCTGATCCTCAGTCAGCCGTCAGACAGGGACCATAAAACATCTCTGCTCATGTTGTTTCCTGCTGCTTCAGCATGAAGACGATGGCCCCTGCAGACACATCAGCTGTAGCGCACAGGCTGTTATCGACAACAGTCCCCTCAGGGTGTGTGTGTGTGTGTGTGTGTGTGTGTGTGTGTGTGTGTGTGTGATATATACAGCTGTAGCTTGACAGGTGTATCGTTTGGCAGTGCTGCCATAGTTTGCACGTTCAACATATAAAAATAAAACAGTGCAGAGAACTTAGATCACGTGTTCACACTTGACTGTGCAATAGCAAGCTAAAGGGGCTTTACTCCCCTCTCGCCATTTTCTTCTCAGTCATTTCCTCCCCTCCCCTCAATTCCTCTCCTCTTCTCCTCCCCTCCTCTCCTCTTCTCCCCCCTCCTCTCCTCTTCCCTCCTCTTCCTCTCCTCTCTTCCTCTCCCCTCCTCTCCTCTTCCACTCCCCCCTCCTCTCCTCTCCTCCTCTCCTCTCCTCTCCTCTCCTCTCATCTCCCTCCTCTCCCCCTCCTCTCCTCTCCTCTCCTCTCCCCTCCTCTCCTCTCCTCTGCTGGGGTGTTTTTGTGCTGAAGAAGAGATGTGAAACTGGCTAAGCCGCAGTCGTCCCCCTGGTGATACTTCTATCCAGGACAACAAGCACCACCTGGGGTTTACATAACACACACGCACATTTTCTCACTTTCTAAAATTCACTTTCTTCATCTGTGCACTTCCTATGTCTCTCACTCTCTCTCTCGCCCACGTTATCATTGTTTTACTTTTCAAAAAACATACTCTAGTAGAAAAATATGACTTGAAATTCCAGATCTTAGAGGTCAGAGTGGATGACTATGCTATTCCCTGTCAAGGAACGCGACGGTGTGTTCTTCGAGTTAAAATAGTTGATGCCTCTGTTATTTGAGAGACGAGAGCGCAGGCAGAGAAAACTGGTCCGAAATTCTTTCTAAACCTGCGAAGGGTATTTGTTCTTTTGAGTCTACTGGGTGTATTTGCTGCGTTATTGGCTGATGTGCTGTCTGATCCTGCGATAGTGTTGAAGCACGGTAACCTGACAGTGAACTGATAAAGATAAACTGATCTCAAATGAAGATTCAAAGCTGGATGAAGGAAAAGTCGCATTTATCACAAAGTCAGCGTGTCTATTCAGCGTGAAGGAATGATTATCCCCGAAGTGACAAGGTCTTTCCTTTTTCAAAAGTAAAAAAACAACACCATATACACTCCCAGTCCAGACATACCTTCTCATTCAATGGTTTTTCTTTATATTTTACTACGTCTACATTGCAGATACACACTGAAGAAGCAACTATGAAGCAAGATGTAAGAACTTATGGGGCAAGCAAAAAGTTGTGAAATAACTCAATAAATTTTAGATTCCTCTAAGTAGCCACACCCTTTGCTTTGATGACAGACCTCCTGTCAGTCGAAGTTTAAAGAACTTTTTGACCCTGTTTGCAAACTTCTTCATGACAACGGCACAAACAAGGATCATGGAGTTGACTGAGGAGCACTCTGTCTTGCTCTGAGGAGTGCTGGATAAGATGGAGTCCAAATGTGCTTCCACCTCTTCCTTGATCAAGTCTGTTAGACTCCTGAATGTGGCATCGTCAGCATGCTCTGGAATGTTCAGCGCTTCAGACAAACTTTCTGGGAGTGATTTGTCCAAATCTGACATAACAGAGTCGATTGATTCTGGATCATTTTGAACTGCTGGGGATATGGCTGTAGTCACAGAACTTATCACCTCCAAAATAAGATCTGCTAAAAGAATTTTGGTTGCATCGTCAGTAGAACCCAATGACAGTGATTTCCACTGTTCATTGGTGATTCGTTCAAAGAACAAAGCTACTGATGGACGAAGGTTGTCGGCTGTCAACATCTTCTCTGTATGTTGTTTGTTCGGTGTTTGTTTAGTTTTAAACTGAGTCTCAGTGATGTCTAGACATTACACCAGTGGAAACCTGTGCTTTGTTCTGAGGAGTCCAACTTTGAGATGTTTGGTTCCACCTGCTGTGATTTTGAGTGATCCTGACAAGGTGACTGGATGCTCTCTACATGCGTGAGTCCCACCATGAAGCATGGAGAAGGTGTGGTCAGACTTGTGTTAGACTTCACATCTGGCCATGTATTTTTCTTCTGTGCTTTTCAAATGGTTATTGAACACTGGGGACAAGAATTAATATACACATTAGGTTGCATTTTAGCTTTGCCTGTGGATATGAAGATCAGATGATTAAATAATTGCAGATGCTGGGAGCATTGTTTGATAGAAAATATGCTCCAACTAAAATATTAATTAAAACATTGAAGAAAACCATATAATATTATTTTTATTGGGTATCATTAGTGTGAATGAATGTACACACAACTATTGGTAAAAGCAGCTGTAGCAAAATTCCACAAAGCAGCAGAAATGAAGACAAAATTACCTGTAAATGCAGGAGCAGCAAAAATGGACAGAACAGCTCCTGACAGGTTTCATTTCCTTTTTCTATTTCAGTTTGGATACTCTTGTAATTTAGAAAAACTCACAATAATAAAGTCGTGAGCAGGATCACAGCCAATCAGAGGCAAACACCCGCCCAGCTCTCTCTGATTGGCTGAGACATGATCAGAATCAACGGGGGCGTGAGTTCGTTGCCAGGACAACAGAGATAAATAAACGTTTGTTATCACCCGGGCGGCGTCAGAGGAACCAGTGACAACTAACCTAAACTAACCTAAACTAAACTAACAAGTCACACTTATGTCCTCAGGACAAAACCACCACTCAAAATGACACCAGGCTGCCTCCATTCAGCCTTAACGATTTACACTTTGCGCTGTTATAGTTGAGCAGCCCGAGTGTGTGTGTGTGGTTGCGCAGGAACAAGGTTAAGGCGTTCATTTTGGAGATGAATATAAAATATTCAACACAGTTAAAAACAAACAAACAAACAAACAAACACAATCAACGCACTTGTTGTTGTTGTTTACTTCTTCTGCTGGCTAACGGAATTTTTTGTTGTTCACTTCGTGTGGTGGCGTCACTGAAATAACCAAACCACACTTACAAACCGCTAAACATTTACCGTTATTTTCAGTTTGTATTGCCATGAAGGCAAGCTGGGGTCTAATTTTAATAATGTCTTTAGTACCTGGCTATATTATTATTATTTCTATCAGCAAATACAAGGAAGAAGATTATTCATTGTTGATGAACCGTTCCAAGTTCACGGACAGCTCTTAAAACAGATCTGAAAGGCAAAGCTCTTGATCTACTGGTCCATCTACATTCCAGCCCCCACCCATGGGTGAATATGGGTGATGTCTCACCCCATGGTCAATCATGAGTGATGACCGACAGAATGAGATGGCGGGCCGAGGAGGTCGGAGGAGAACCGCTGCTCCTCTGGGATGCCCTCCGGATGCCCCATCAGAGGTGCTCCGGACATGTCCCACTGGGAGGAGACCTGTTGGCCGGCCCAGGACAGGTTAGGTCTGGGGAGGAGCTGCTGCCCCCGGACAAGAAAAGACGAGGATGAAGACATTCTCTCTGTTTATTCTGCATTTAATGTAACATATTTCTGCTTGCATAAATCCGTTACAAGTCACGTTTTTCGTTTAAAAGAAATGTGAAAAAATCACGATGATAATTGTGGAAAATTGTGAAATTAAATAGATAATTTGTTAAAATAGAAAGAAAACTTTGGTGAGAAGTTTGTAGTGAACCAGGAATTTGTAGAGCAGAGAATTACAGATGCTTGTTGGTGGTAGGACTGTTTCATTTATTCATCTTTAAAGTGAACTGCAACAGAAGCATTTTTTGAAGAATCTCTTAAAGATGCTTCCTATACCAGATTTCTTTGGTGGGCTCAGGACCTTTTGCACAATCTTGACTATACAGTCTTCCAGGACTCGGTCCACTGAGTACTTCAGGAAGAACAGGAGCTCGTCCATTTTGGGAAACTCTTTTTTGACGACCTTGAGGATTGTTTTGTCCAGCTTCTGAAATGAGGCCCCCGTCACAGACAAACATGAAGCATCGTCCGAGATTCTGGGCCAGATGACTTCAAGGTACTGATCAAGAAGACTGTCATCATACTCAGGTACAGCCTTACAGTCATGGAACACGAGCAGAAGAGCCTTTTCAATTACAAAACGGACAAATGCTCTTTTTGAATCCATCTCAGTCTCTGTGGGGGATGCATCCTCTTCTAGACATTCCTCACATTCAGGAGGAACTGAATCACCTCCATCTAGTCGTTCCTCCTCACTTTGATAATTCTCTGGATCTTCAGCACCTTCATTCCCAGAGTGAGGAGAGGCTGTATCTTCCTGATGTTCCTCCTCAGCTGGTGAGGTCTGCAGTACGTTGGATGGTAGACTGCTGCTGCTGGCATCCTCCTGAGCTTCTAATTCTTCCACAACTTGTGAGGGAATATTGACCTTGTCTGCAAATTTTACAACCAGACTTTTCAGGAACCAGTCCATCGATGATTCCAGTTTCCAGGCCTTCTTGTTGATGTCAGCATATAACTCCTCATTCCTGTTGGGGTGTTTGGAATCCAGCTCTCCTGACAAGTGTTGGTAGATGAGTTCACTGACTGTTGCTGTGAAAAGAGATTCATCATTGGTCACTGTGTGGAACCCAAGAACCAAAGAATTCTTCTGGTCGGCTTCAAGCCAGGATGTCACAGCCACTATGAGTGGCTTCACTGATTTTCTGCCGCGGCCCTTCCTAAGCTCCGGGTGTTGTTTCTTCAGCTGGCTGACCAAGCGATGGATCCGGACCTTGAGAAAACATTTGGCAAAGAAATTGACCAGCTTTCGTTTCACGAGATTGAAAGGATTCTTCTTCCTCTTTTGTCCGTTAATGAACGTGTTCACGTCCTCTGAAAATGCCTGGATGTCTGCATCGGTCTCTGTGAAGACCTCTTCATAATCTTTGTCTCCAACTGTCTCCAAAATAGGACTGACTGTTTCTTTTAACTCTTTTATGAGAGATGACTCAGCATTTTCATCACCGATTGAATTCTTCACGTCTTTTGTGTCAGCCTCCTCAGACGTCTTCTGTTTAACACGTCGAAGTTTAAAGAACTTTTTGACCCTGTTTGCAAACTTCTTCATGACAACGGCACAAACAAGGATCATGGAGTTGACTGAGGAGCACTCTGTCTTGCTCTGAGGAGTGCTGGATAAGATGGAGTCCAAATGTGCTTCCACCTCTTCCTTGATCAAGTCTGTTAGACTCCTGAATGTGGCATCGTCAGCATGCTCTGGAATGTTCAGCGCTTCAGACAAACTTTCTGGGAGTGATTTGTCCAAATCTGACATAACAGAGTCTATTGATTCTGGATCATTTTGAACTGCTGGGGATATGGCTGTAGTCACAGAACTTATCACCTCCAAAATAAGATCTGCTAAAAGAATTTTGGTTGCATCGTCAGTAGAACCCAATGACAGTGATTTCCACTGTTCATTGGTGATTCGTTCAAAGAACAAAGCTACTGATGGACGAAGGTTGTCAGCTGTCAACATCTTCTCTGTATGTTGTTTGTTCGGTGTTTGTTTAGTTTTAAACTGAGTCTCGCCAATGTCTAGTTTTATATCCTACTACGCATACAGTAAACAAACTAAGTAAATATTAAATGTCAAATTGTCTTTGAACTTTCAAAATTAAAAATTTAAAACAGCCTGTTTTAAAATTATGAAGAAATTTTATTAATATGAAAAGGCCTTGGTGTTTTAAGGGTATTAAATATTGGATGTTGTGATCATAAGTAATAATTATAGAAAATAATTATTTCTTATATATTGAAAATAATTCTATATAGAATATAATTATTTCTTATATATAGAAAATAAGTATATATAGAAAATAATTATTTCTTATTAAATGATTGGCTCTAAGGATGACTCCAGACTTTGTATTTACACTTGAAATTACATTACATGAAATTCAGGTGCATCCAAATTTCTGATTGAATCACTTTTAAAGACACAAGGTCACCTTTATACATCAATCTATAATATTTCATATAAGGTCACTGCTTTTTAAACAAGAATAAGGTGTTGAGAAATGTGTGTCTTTATTTGAAGCAAATTTATCTAAAATAAAAAGTTTTTAAAGTGTTTCATTGAGCTGAAATTGAACACTTAGAAACAAGTAAAATAAACTTCCACCTTTCTACTGATCTTCCTACACAAAAAAAAACATTTCTTTTTACCTTTAGAGCTCCACAAGAGTGATTTTCATTGGTGCTCTACAGTGAAATTTATAACTAACTTTGATGAGAAGTTTGTAGTGAACCAGGAATTTATAGAGCAGAGAATTACAGATGCTTGTTGGTGGTAAGACTGTTTCATTTATTCATCTTTAAAGTGAACTGCAACAGAAGCATTTTTTGAAGAATCTCTTAAAGATGCTTCCTATACCAGATTTCTTTGGTGGGCTCAGGACCTTTTGCACAATCTTGACTATACAGTCTTCCAGGACTCGGTCCACTGAGTACTTCAGGAAGAACAGGAGCTCGTCCATTTTGGGAAACTCTTTTTTGACGACCTTGAGGATTGTTTTGTCCAGCTTCTGAAATGAGGCCCCCGTCACAGACAAACATGAAGCATCGTCCGAGATTCTGGGCCAGATGACTTCAAGGTACTGATCAAGAAGACTGTCATCATACTCAGGTACAGCCTTACAGTCATGGAACACGAGCAGAAGAGCCTTTTCAATTACAAAACGGACAAATGCTCTTTTTGAATCCATCTCAGTCTCTGTGGGGGGATGCATCCTCTTCTAGACGTTCCTCACATTCAGGAGGAACTGAATCACCTCCATCTAGTCGTTCCTCCTCACTTTGATAATTCTCTGGATCTTCAGCACCTTCATTCACAGAGTGAGGAGAGGCTGTATTTTCCTGATGTTCCTCCTCAGCTGGTGAGGTCTGCAGTACGTTGGATGGTAGACTGCTGCTGCTGGCATCCTCCTGAGCTTCTAATTCTTCCACAACTTGTGAGGGAATATTGACCTTGTCTGCAAATTTTACAACCAGACTTTTCAGGAACCAGTCCATCGATGATTCCAGTTTCCAGGCCTTCTTGTTGATGTCAGCATATAACTCCTCATTCCTGTTGGGGTGTTTGGAGTCCAGCTCTCCTGTCAAGTGTTGGTAGATGAGTTCACTGACTGTTGCTGTGAAAAGAGATTCATCATTGGTCACTGTGTGGAACCCAAGAACCAAAGAATTCTTCTGGTCGGCTTCAAGCCAGGATGTCACAGCCACTATGAGTGGCTTCACTGATTTTCTGCCGCGGCCCTTCCTAAGCTCCGGGTGTTGTTTCTTCAGCTGGCTGACCAAGCGATGGATCCGGACCTTGAGAAAACATTTGGCAAAGAAATTGACCAGCTTTCGTTTCACAAGATTGAAAGGATTCTTCTTCCCCTTTTGTCCGTTAATGAACGTGTTCACGTCCTCTGAAAATGCCTGGATGTCTGCATCGGTCTCTGTGAAGACCTCTTCATAATCTTTGTCTCCAACTGTCTCCAAAATAGGACTGACTGTTTCTTTTAACTCTTTTATGAGAGATGACTCAGCATTTTCATCACCGATTGAATTCTTCACGTCTTTTGTGTCAGCCTCCTCAGACGTCTTCTGTTTAACACGTCGAAGTTTAAAGAACTTTTTGACCCTGTTTGCAAACTTCTTCATGACAACGGCACAAACAAGGATCATGGAGTTGACTGAGGAGCACTCTGTCTTGCTCTGAGGAGTGCTGGATAAGATGGAGTCCAAATGTGCTTCCACCTCTTCCTTGATCAAGTCTGTTAGACTCCTGAATGTGGCATCGTCAGCATGCTCTGGAATGTTCAGCGCTTCAGACAAACTTTCTGGGAGTGATTTGTCCAAATCTGACATAACAGAGTCTATTGATTCTGGATCATTTTGAACTGCTGGGGATATGGCTGTAGTCACAGAACTTATCACCTCCAAAATAAGATCTGCTAAAAGAATTTTGGTTGCATCGTCAGTAGAACCCAATGACAGTGATTTCCACTGTTCATTGGTGATTCGTTCAAAGAACAAAGCTACTGATGGACGAAGGTTGTCGGCTGTCAACATTTTCTCTGTATGTTGTTTGTTCGGTGTTTGTTTAGTTTTAAACTGAGTCTCGCCAATGTCTAGTTTTATATCCTACTACGCATACAGTAAACGAACTAAGTAAATATTAAATGTCAAATTGTCTTTGAACTTTCAAAATTAAAAATTTAAAACAGCCTGTTTTAAAATTATGAAGAAATTGTATTAATATGAAAAGGCCTTGGTGTTTTAAGGGTATTAAATATTGGATGTTGTGATCATAAGTAATAATTATAGAAAATAATTATTTCTTATATATTGAAAATAATTCTATATAGAATATAATTATTTCTTATATATAGAAAATAAGTATATATAGAAAATAATTATTTCTTATTAAATGATTGGCTCTAAGGATGACTCCAGACTTTGTATTTACACTTGAAATTACATTACATGAAATTCAGGTGCATCCAAATTTCTGATTGAATCACTTTTAAAGACACAAGGTCACCTTTATACATCAATCTATAATATTTCATATAAGGTCACTGCTTTTTAAACAAGAATAAGGTGTTGAGAAATGTGTGTCTTTATTTGAAGCAAATTTATCTAAAATAAAAAGTTTTTAAAGTGTTTCATTGAGCTGAAATTGAACACTTAGAAACAAGTAAAATAAACTTCCACCTTTCTACTGATCTTCCTACACAAAAAAAAACATTTCTTTTTACCTTTAGAGCTCCACAAGAGTGATTTTCATTGGTGCTCTACAGTGAAATTTATAACTAACTTTGATGAGAAGTTTGTAGTGAACCAGGAATTTATAGAGCAGAGAATTACAGATGCTTGTTGGTGGTAGGACTGTTTCATTTATTCATCTTTAAAGTGAACTGCAACAGAAGCATTTTTTGAAGAATCTCTTAAAGATGCTTCCTATACCAGATTTCTTTGGTGGGCTCAGGACCTTTTGCACAATCTTGACTATACAGTCTTCCAGGACTCGGTCCACTGAGTACTTCAGGAAGAACAGGAGCTCGTCCATTTTGGGAAACTCTTTTTGACGACCTTGAGGATTGTTTTGTCCAGCTTCTGAAATGAGGCCCCCGTCACAGACAAACATGAAGCATCGTCCGAGATTCTGGGCCAGATGACTTCAAGGTACTGATCAAGAAGACTGTCATCATACTCAGGTACAGCCTTACAGTCATGGAACACGAGCAGAAGAGCCTTTTCAATTACAAAACGGACAAATGCTCTTTTTGAATCCATCTCAGTCTCTGTGGGGGATGCATCCTCTTCTAGACGTTCCTCACATTCAGGAGGAACTGAATCACCTCCATCTAGTCGTTCCTCCTCACTTTGATAATTCTCTGGATCTTCAGCACCTTCATTCACAGAGTGAGGAGAGGCTGTATTTTCCTGATGTTCCTCCTCAGCTGGTGAGGTCTGCAGTATGTTGGATGGTAGACTGCTGCTGCTGGCATCCTCCTGAGCTTCTAATTCTTCCACAACTTGTGAGGGAATATTGACCTTGTCTGCAAATTTTACAACCAGACTTTTCAGGAACCAGTCCATCGATGATTCCAGTTTCCAGGCCTTCTTGTTGATGTCAGCATATAACTCCTCATTCCTGTTGGGGTGTTTGGAGTCCAGCTCTCCTGTCAAGTGTTGGTAGATGAGTTCACTGACTGTTGCTGTGAAAAGAGATTCATCATTGGTCACTGTGTGGAACCCAAGAACCAAAGAATTCTTCTGGTCGGCTTCAAGCCAGGATGTCACAGCCACTATGAGTGGCTTCACTGATTTTCTGCCGCGGCCCTTCCTAAGCTCCGGGTGTTGTTTCTTCAGCTGGCTGACCAAGCGATGGATCCGGACCTTGAGAAAACATTTGGCAAAGAAATTGACCAGCTTTCGTTTCACGAGATTGAAAGGATTCTTCTTCCCCTTTTGTCCGTTAATGAACGTGTTCACGTCCTCTGAAAATGCCTGGATGTCTGCATCGGTCTCTGTGAAGACCTCTTCATAATCTTTGTCTCCAACTGTCTCCAAAATAGGACTGACTGTTTCTTTTAACTCTTTTATGAGAGATGACTCAGCATTTTCATCACCGATTGAATTCTTCACGTCTTTTGTGTCAGCCTCCTCAGACGTCTTCTGTTTAACACGTCGAAGTTTAAAGAACTTTTTGACCCTGTTTGCAAACTTCTTCATGACAACGGCACAAACAAGGATCATGGAGTTGACTGAGGAGCACTCTGTCTTGCTCTGAGGAGTGCTGGATAAGATGGAGTCCAAATGTGCTTCCACCTCTTCCTTGATCAAGTCTGTTAGACTCCTGAATGTGGCATCGTCAGCATGCTCTGGAATGTTCAGCGCTTCAGACAAACTTTCTGGGAGTGATTTGTCCAAATCTGACATAACAGAGTCTATTGATTCTGGATCATTTTGAACTGCTGGGGATATGGCTGTAGTCACAGAACTTATCACCTCCAAAATAAGATCTGCTAAAAGAATTTTGGTTGCATCGTCAGTAGAACCCAATGACAGTGATTTCCACTGTTCATTGGTGATTCGTTCAAAGAACAAAGCTACTGATGGACGAAGGTTGTCGGCTGTCAACATTTTCTCTGTATGTTGTTTGTTCGGTGTTTGTTTAGTTTTAAACTGAGTCTCGCCAATGTCTAGTTTTATATCCTACTACACATACAGTAAACGAACTAAGTAAATATTAAATGTCAAATTGTCTTTGAACTTTTAAAATTAAAAATTTAAAACAGCCTGTTTTAAAATTATGAAGAAATTGTATTAATATGAAAAGGCCTTGGTGTTTTAAGGGTATTAAATATTGGATGTTGTGATCATAAGTAATAATTATAGAAAATAATTATTTCTTATATATTGAAAATAATTCTATATAGAATATAATTATTTCTTATATATAGAAAATAAGTATATATAGAAAATAATTATTTCTTATTAAATGATTGGCTCTAAGGATGTCTCCAGACTTTGTATTTACACTTGAAGTTACATTACATGAAATTCAGGTGCATCCAAATTTCTGATTGAATCACTTTTAAAGACACAAGGTCACCTTTATACATCAATCTATAATATTTCATATAAGGTCACTGCTTTTTAAACAAGAATAAGGTGTCGAGAAATGTGTGTCTTTATTTGAAGCAAATTTATCTAAAATAAAAAGTTTTTAAAGTGTTTCATTGAGCTGAAATTGAACACTTAGAAACAAGTAAAATAAACTTCCACCTTTCTACTGATCTTCCTACACAAAAAAAAACATTTCTTTTTACCTTTAGAGCTCCACAAGAGTGATTTTCATTGGTGCTCTACAGTGAAATTTATAACTAACTTTGATGAGAAGTTTGTAGTGAACCAGGAATTTATAGAGCAGAGAATTACAGATGCTTGTTGGTGGTAAGACTGTTTCATTTATTCATCTTTAAAGTGAACTGCAAGAGAAGCATTTTTTGAAGAATCTCTTAAAGATGCTTCCTATACCAGATTTCTTTGGTGGGCTCAGGATCTTTTGCACAATCTTGACTATACAGTCTTCCAGGACTCGGTCCACTGAGTACTTCAGGAAGAACAGGAGCTCGTCCATTTTGGGAAACTCTTTTTTGACGACCTTGAGGATTGTTTTGTCCAGCTTCTGAAATGAGGCCCCCGTCACAGACAAACATGAAGCATCGTCCGAGATTCTGGGCCAGATGACTTCAAGGTACTGATCAAGAAGACTGTCATCATACTCAGGTACAGCCTTACAGTCATGGAACACGAGCAGAAGAGCCTTTTCAATTACAAAACGGACAAATGCTCTTTTTGAATCCATCTCAGTCTCTGTGGGGGATGCATCCTCTTCTAGACGTTCCTCACATTCAGGAGGAACTGAATCACCTCCATCTAGTCGTTCCTCCTCACTTTGATAATTCTCTGGATCTTCAGCACCTTCATTCACAGAGTGAGGAGAGGCTGTATTTTCCTGATGTTCCTCCTCAGCTGGTGAGGTCTGCAGTACGTTGGATGGTAGACTGCTGCTGCTGGCATCCTCCTGAGCTTCTAATTCTTCCACAACTTGTGAGGGAATATTGACCTTGTCTGCAAATTTTACAACCAGACTTTTCAGGAACCAGTCCATCGATGATTCCAGTTTCCAGGCCTTCTTGTTGATGTCAGCATATAACTCCTCATTCCTGTTGGGGTGTTTGGAGTCCAGCTCTCCTGTCAAGTGTTGGTAGATGAGTTCACTGACTGTTGCTGTGAAAAGAGATTCATCATTGGTCACTGTGTGGAACCCAAGAACCAAAGAATTCTTCTGGTCGGCTTCAAGCCAGGATGTCACAGCCACTATGAGTGGCTTCACTGATTTTCTGCCGCGGCCCTTCCTAAGCTCCGGGTGTTGTTTCTTCAGCTGGCTGACCAAGCGATGGATCCGGACCTTGAGAAAACATTTGGCAAAGAAATTGACCAGCTTTCGTTTCACAAGATTGAAAGGATTCTTCTTCCCCTTTTGTCCGTTAATGAACGTGTTCACGTCCTCTGAAAATGCCTGGATGTCTGCATCGGTCTCTGTGAAGACCTCTTCATAATCTTTGTCTCCAACTGTCTCCAAAATAGGACTGACTGTTTCTTTTAACTCTTTTATGAGAGATGACTCAGCATTTTCATCACCGATTGAATTTTTCACGTCTTTTGTGTCAGCCTCCTCAGACGTCTTCTGTTTAACACGTCGAAGTTTAAAGAACTTTTTGACCCTGTTTGCAAACTTCTTCATGACAACGGCACAAACAAGGATCATGGAGTTGACTGAGGAGCACTCTGTCTTGCTCTGAGGAGTGCTGGATAAGATGGAGTCCAAATGTGCTTCCACCTCTTCCTTGATCAAGTCTGTTAGACTCCTGAATGTGGCATCGTCAGCATGCTCTGGAATGTTCAGCGCTTCAGACAAACTTTCTGGGAGTGATTTGTCCAAATCTGACATAACAGAGTCGATTGATTCTGGATCATTTTGAACTGCTGGGGATATGGCTGTAGTCACAGAACTTATCACCTCCAAAATAAGATCTGCTAAAAGAATTTTGGTTGCATCGTCAGTAGAACCCAATGACAGTGATTTCCACTGTTCATTGGTGATTCGTTCAAAGAACAAAGCTACTGATGGACGAAGGTTGTCGGCTGTCAACATCTTCTCTGTATGTTCTTTGTTCGGTGTTTGTTTAGTTTTAAACTGAGTCTCGCCAATGTCTAGTTTTATATCCTACTACACATACAGTAAACGAACTAAGTAAATATTAAATGTCAAATTGTCTTTGAACTTTTAAAATTAAAAATTTAAAACAGCCTGTTTTAAAATTATGAAGAAATTGTATTAATATGAAAAGGCCTTGGTGTTTTAAGGGTATTAAATATTGGATGTTGTGATCATAAGTAATAATTATAGAAAATAATTATTCCTTATATATTGAAAATAATTCTATATAGAATATAATTATTTCTTATATATAGAAAATAAGTATATATAGAAAATAATTATTTCTTATTAAATGATTGGCTCTAAGGATGTCTCCAGACTTTGTATTTACACTTGAAATTACATTACATGAAATTCAGGTGCATCCAAATTTCTGATTGAATCACTTTTAAAGACACAAGTTCACCTTTATACATCAATCTATAATATTTCATATAAGGTCACTGCTTTTTAAACAAGAATAAGGTGTCGAGAAATGTGTGTCTTTATTTGAAGCAAATTTATCTAAAATAAAAAGTGTTTAAAGTGATTCATTGAGCTGAAATTGAACACTTAGAAACAAGTAAAATAAACTTCCACCTCTCTACTGATCTTCCTACACAAAAAAACCCATTTATTTTTACCTTTAGAGCTCCACAAGAGTGATTTTCATTGGTGCTCTACAGTGAAATTTATAACTAACTTTGATGAGAAGTTTGTAGTGAACCAGGAATTTATAGAGCAGAGAATTACAGATGCTTGTTGGTGGTAGGACTGTTTCATTTATTCATCTTTAAAGTGAATTGCAACAGAAGCATTTTTGGAAGAATCTCTTAAAGATGCTTCCTATACCAGATTTCTTTGGTGGGCTCAGGACCTTTTGCACAATCTTGACTATACAGTCTTCCAGGACTCGGTCCACTGAGTACTTCAGGAAGAACAGGAGCTCGTCCATTTTGGGAAACTCTTTTTTGACGACCTTGAGGATTGTTTTGTCCAGCTTCTGAAATGAGGCCCCCGTCACAGACAAACATGAAGCATCGTCCGAGATTCTGGGCCAGATGACTTCAAGGTACTGATCAAGAAGACTGTCATCATACTCAGGTACAGCCTTACAGTCATGGAACACGAGCAGAAGAGCCTTTTCAATAACAAAACGGACAAATGCTCTTTTTGAATCCATCTCAGTCTCTGTGGGGGATGCATCCTCTTCTAGACGTTCCTCACATTCAGGAGGAACTGAATCACCTCCATCTAGTCGTTCCTCCTCACTTTGATAATTCTCTAGATCTTCAGCACCTTCATTCACAGAGTGAGGAGAGGCTGTATCTTCCTGATGTTCCTCCTCAGCTGGTGAGGTCTGCAGTACGTTGGATGGTAGACTGCTGCTGCTGGCATCCTCCTGAGCTTCTAATTCTTCCACAACTTGTGAGGGAATATTGACCTTGTCTGCAAATTTTACAACCAGACTTTTCAGGAACCAGTCCATCGATGATTCCAGTTTCCAGGCCTTCTTGTTGATGTCAGCATATAACTCCTCATTCCTGTTGGGGTGTTTGGAATCCAGCTCTCCTGTCAAGTGTTGGTAGATGAGTTTACTGACTGTTGCTGTGAAAAGAGATTCATCATTGGTCACTGTGTGGAACCCAAGAACCAAAGAATTCTTCTGGTCGGCTTCAAGCCAGGATGTCACAGCCACTATGAGTGGCTTCACTGATTTTCTGCCGCGGCCCTTCCTAAGCTCCGGGTGTTGTTTCTTCAGCTGGCTGACCAAGCGATGGATCCGGACCTTGAGAAAACATTTGGCAAAGAAATTGACCAGCTTTCGTTTCACGAGATTGAAAGGATTCTTCTTCCCCTTTTGTCCGTTAATGAACGTGTTCACGTCCTCTGAAAATGCCTGGATGTCTGCATCGGTCTCTGTGAAGACCTCTTCATAATCTTTGTCTCCAACTGTCTCCAAAATAGGACTGACTGTTTCTTTTAACTCTTTTATGAGAGATGACTCAGCATTTTCATCACCGATTGAATTCTTCACGTCTTTTGTGTCAGCCTCCTCAGACGTCTTCTGTTTAACACGTCGAAGTTTAAAGAACTTTTTGACCCTGTTTGCAAACTTCTTCATGACAACGGCACAAACAAGGATCATGGAGTTGACTGAGGAGCACTCTGTCTTGCTGGATAAGATGGAGTCCAAATGTGCTTCCACCTCTTCCTTGATCAAGTCTGTTAGACTCCTGAATGTGGCATCGTCAGCATGCTCTGGAATGTTCAGCGCTTCAGACAAACTTTCTGGGAGTGATTTGTCCAAATCTGACATAACAGAGTCTATTGATTCTGGATCATTTTGAACTGCTGGGGATATGGCTGTAGTCACAGAACTTATCACCTCCAAAATAAGATCTGCTAAAAGAATTTTGGTTGCATCGTCAGTAGAACCCAATGACAGTGATTTCCACTGTTCATTGGTGATTCGTTCAAAGAACAAAGCTACTGATGGACGAAGGTTGTCGGCTGTCAACATTTTCTCTGTATGTTGTTTGTTCGGTGTTTGTTTAGTTTTAAACTGAGTCTCGCCAATGTCTAGTTTTATATCCTACTACACATACAGTAAACGAACTAAGTAAACATTAAATGTCAAATTGTCTTTGAACTTTCAAAATTAAAAGTTTAAAACAGCCTTTTTTAAAATTATGAACAAATACATTTTATTAATATGAAAAGGCCTTGGTGTTTCAAGGGTATTAAATATTGGATTTTGTGATCATAAGTAATAATTTTAGAAAACAATTATTTCTTATAAAATGTTTGGATCCAAGGACGAAAAAAAGCCACTACACTTAAGTTTGAATACCTGGGACATTCCAGTCTCTGATAACAACATTGAGAAATAACCCTTATTAACAAACACTTGGCTCCGCTGATCATTAGCAGCTCTGCTAATCATTAGCATTATTAGTATTAGCATGGCCTCACTGTTTGTCTAGAATAGCTACAGCTAGCGGTCCCCCGGCAGCAGCAGAGCAGCCTGCTAGCCAGGGCGGCTGGGTGACTGTTCTCAGGAAGCGTAGCCCATACCAAAGGCCCACGGTGCACCACCAAACGCTTCCTGTGGCTAATCGTTTCTCCCCACTTGGCGACACACCCGCTGAGAAACTGACCCTGTTCATTGGCGACTCAGTCCTGCGCTATGTGAAGCCGACCCCAGCGACCATAGTCAAGTGCATCCCGGGGACCAGAGCAGGCGACATAGAAGCTAATCTAAAGCTACTGGCGAAATGTAAACGAAAATACGATAAAGTTATTATTCACGTCGGAGCAAACGATACCCAGCTTTGTCAGTTGGAGGTCACAAAAATTAACATTTAGTCAGTGTGCAAGTACGCAAAAAAGATGTCGGACTCTGTAGCATTCTCTGGTCCCCTTCCCAATCTGGCCAGTGATGAAATGTATAGCCGCATGTCGTCGCTTCGTCACTGGTTGTCACGGTGGTGCCCCCCAAACCAGGTGTCCTTTATAGATAATTGGAAGAGTTTTTGTGGAAAACCTGGTCTGATTAGGAGAGATGGTGTCCATCCCACACGGGATGGTGCCTCTGTCATTTCTAGCAACTTGGCTAATTTCATTAGACCCAAAGTGACTTGACAAACTAGGGTCCAGACCAGGTTGCAGAGTTGTAGTCTTACACACATCTCTGCTGCTTCCATAGAACCCTCATCCACCAACAATAACATAGTTAACACTATAGAGGTAGTCTCTGTTCCAAGGTTAAAAGTTCACCAAGCACAGAGCAGGGGAGCGGTCAATCACCATAGACTTATTAAAATTAATAACACCAAAGAACAGGTTGAACAAACTAACATCACAATTAAATGTGGACTGTTAAATATTAGATGTCTTTTGTGTAAATCCCTGTTAGTACACGACCTGATAGCGGATCATCACATTGATTTATTTTGCCTTACTGAGACCTGACTTCAGGAGGAGGAGTATGTTAGCTTAAATGAATCTACTCCTCCTACCCATCTTGATTATCATATTCCTCGTGTTACTGGTTATGGAGGGGGAGTGGCAGCAATCTATCACTCCAAGTTATTAATTAATCCTAGACCAAAACATGGTTCCAGTTCATTTGAAAGCCTGACTCTTGGCATCACCCATCTGAACTGGAAGACAGAAAAGCCACTTTTGTTTGTAGTTGTATATCGGCCCCCTGCTGGGCCACATTCAGAGTTCCTATCTGAGTTCTCTGATTTCTTACCTGACTTGGTCCTTAGACCAGACAAAGTCATTATCATTGGAGACTTTAACATCCATGTAGACATTTTAAATGACAGCTTTAGAAATGCCTTCATTTCATTACTTGAGTCAGTTGGTTTCCTCCAGCAGATAAACCAACCAACTCATACCTTCAACCACATCCTAGATCTAGTTCTGATTTATGGTATTGAGGTAGAACATGTGTCAGAACCCACTCCTGTTAGACCATTCTTTGATCACTTTCACATTTATGATTAAGGGTTCTTCTATGCTCAGAACAAAGTCTTACTATAGCAGATGTCTTTCAGATAATGCTGTAGCTAAATTCAATCTCTGTGCTAATCCCATCATTATAATCTTAGCCCTGCAGAGGTTGACTCTATTGCTGATGGTGCAGAAACCTCACTGAGAATCAAGTGTGATTCTGTTGCCCCCTGAAAAAGAAAATAGTAAATCAGAGGACGTGGTATAATTCACATATCAGGACCCTCAAGCAGAAAGTCCGAAGATTAGAAAGAAAATGGCATTCCTGTAAAATGGATAGCTATCATGCGCCCTGGAAAGACTGTCTACTAGTCTACAAAAAGGCCCTTCGCAAGGTTAGAACAGCTTATTTTTCTTCTTTAATTGAAGAAAACAAGAATAACCCCAGGTTTCTTTTCAGCACCATGGCCAAACTAACCAAGAGTCACAGTGTTTTAGACCCATGTATCCCTTCTTCCCTTAGTGGTGAAGACTTCATGAGCTTCTTCCCTGATAAAGTTCTAGCTATCAGAGAAGAAGCTAACCAGGCCATCCCAACAACTGGACCATCACCAGATGTGCTGACTGTGGGAAGAGACAGGTTCTCCAACGAGCCCTTAAACTCCTTCAGCCCTATATATTTCTCTGAGGCGTCTTCGCTAATTCAGAAATACAAGTCCACCACGTGTCTTTTAGATCCCATCCCAACACACCTGTTGAAGGATGTTTTACCATTGATAGACAGTCCTATACTGGACCAGATCAATGGTTCCTTAGTGACAGGTTATGTACCCCGGTCCTACAAGGTGGCAGTGATTAAGCCGTTGCTTAAAAAAACATCACTGGATCCTGATGTGCTAGCAAATTATAGGCTGATATCCATCCTTCCTTTTATTTCTAAAATGCTTGAGAAGGTGGTGGTGACTCAGTTACTGGAGCACCTGCAGAGGAACAGTGTGTTTGAGATGTTTCAGTCAGGCTTTAGAGCTCATCACAGCACAGAAACAGCACTTCTTAAAGTTACCAATGATCTTCTTATAGCTTCAGATCATGGGCTGGACTCTATGCTGGTTCTGCTGGACCTCAGTGCTGCTTTTGATACGGTTGATCACAGCATCCTGTTACAGAGACTGGAATATGTGGTTGGGATTAAAGGGACAGCACTAGACTGGTTTAGATCATATTTGTCTGATAGATATCAGTTTGCTCATGTCCATGGCGTTCCCTCTTCATACACTAGGGTTAGCCATGGAGTTCGTCAAGGTTCTGTACTTGGACCAATCCGTTTCACCTTGTACATGCTTCCCTTAGGGAACATTATTCGGCAGCATGGGATACATTTTCATTGTTATGCTGATGACACTCAGCTTTATCTATGTATGAAACCAGAGGAGACAAAGAAGTTAGTGAGACTTCAGACCTGTCTTAAAGACATGAAGTCCTGGATGTCTTCAAATGTCCTCTTCCTTAACTCAGGAAAAACTGAGGTCATGGTGTTTGGTCCTGAACCTCACAGGGATAGATTGGACCATATGATCACTCTAGATGGTATGTCATTAACATCAAGTCTCTCTGTGAGGAATCTTGGAGTAACTTTTGATCAAAACCTCTCCTTTAACTCACACATTAAAATAGACTGTAGAAGTGCCCTTTTTCATCTGAGGAACATCACAAGGATCAGAAAGTTACTGACGTGGCATGACGCTGAAAAGTTTGTCCATGCATTTGTTACCTCCAGGCTGGACTATTGTAATTCTTTATTATCAGGGTGTCCAAACAACTCATTAAGAAGCCTCCAGGTGATCCAAAATGCTGCAGCCAGAGTTCTGACAGGTATTGACAAAAGAGATCACATAACTCCTGTACTGGCGTCTCTTCATTGGCTACCCATTAAATTTAGAATAATTTTTAAAACCCTCCTCTTGACCTACAAGGTCCTCAGAGGCCTAGCTCCATCCTACCTGGAGGAGCTAGTGATACCTTACCAGCCCAATAGACTGCTCCGCTCTCAGAACGCTGGTCTACTTGTGGTTCCCAGAGTCTTTAGGAGTAGATTGGGGGGCCGAGCATTTAGCTACCAGGCCCCCCTGCTATGGAACCAGCTCCCTGTCCAGGTACTTAGGGGGTCGTCTAATCACTAGGTTAAGATACTAGTTATGCTGCTATAGGCCGAGGCTGAGGGTCCAGAAACATGATCACCTGACAGGCCTCTGTCACCACACTGGTGATGGTTTCCTCTCCTCTCCTCTCCTCTCCTCTCCTCTCCTCTCCTCTCCTCTCCTCTGCTTCATCAGTAGACTAGTGATGCTATTTCTTGTGTAGTTTTTCTGCCCCCCCCTTCTCTATTCATTTACAGGTATCACCACCTTCAGAGCTGCATAATGACCTCCGACCCCGCTGACCCACTCAACCGGCTGCTTATTCAATATAATGTATTTCTGTGTGTATTTCTGTGCTCTGTGCCTCTCCTCTCCTCTCCTACCTATTATATCCTCTACCTATTCTATCCTCAACCTGTCCTCCCTCTCCTCTCCTACCTATTCTATCCTCTTCTCCTCTCCCCTCTTCTCCTCTCTTCTCTTTTCCACTCCTCTCCTCTCCTACCTATTCTATCCTCTTCTCCTCTCTTCTCCCCTCTTCTCCTCTCTTCTCTTCTCCACTCCTCTCCTCTCCTACCTATTCTATCCTCTACCTATTCTATCCTCTACCTCCTCCCTCTCCTCCTCTCTCTCTACTCATCTGTCCATCAGCAGGACAGTCCCCCTACATGAGCCTGGTCCTGCTCAAGGTTTCTTCCTGTTAAAGGGGAGTTTTTCCTTGCCACTGTTGCTTGTCTGTGGTTAGGCCCTGGGATTCTGGAAAGAGCCTTGAAACAATTTTTGATTGTAAAAGACGCTATATAAATAAAGATTGATTGATTGATGGAGGTGCACAGACATATAATATGTGTGTGTGTGTGTCTATGAGGGAGAATAAAGATAAGTTCAAAAAAGTTTAGAGATCAAAAGGTCAGCCATGGGCTTTGATCCAACGGGGCTTTAATACACAGCAAATAATCCATAATTATAGCTGCCTGGACAATACTGTGTATACTACTGGTTTTGTTTGACTTCAACCCTCGCTAGCACCATATTAATAATAATCAAATTAGATTAATATGTCAGGACCCATGGACCTCTGCAAGAACACAAAGACAGAAATGAAGAGAACAGACGAGACCAACAACTCAGGGTAAGCTATGGGAGCAGGTGAACTCATTGAGGATGGGCCAAAAGCCTGGACAACCCGCAATGTGTGACGGGCTGATTTGAAAGAGTCCAGAGTTGGACAGGACGTATCTCAGAGGGGGGGGTGCTCCAGAGGGTGGGGCAGCCACTTTGAGAGGGCATGAGCAGGTGATCTAGAGCAGAGCCACGTTTGAGGAGCGCAGGCTTCAGGATGGAGCTTCACATGCTCGTTTCCTACCACAGTCATGTGGAGAACGATGAGCATTAGTCCAGAATTTAGACATTTAACAGGCCCACAGCAACAATATCATCCTGGTTAGAAAAGACCAAACCTGACCACAATGCTGCACCTGTGTGTGTGTGTGTGTGTGTGTGTGTGTGTGTAACCTCAGTTTGTTCTGTCTTGACCATTGTCAAATTCTGTGGGTGTGTAACTTTATAACAGGACAATTTCTTTCATTCAATAAAGTACCAATAGGATATGATTGATCCTCAGATCAACACTAAGCAACAGTGCTGATCATTTTCTTTTCATTCTCTCCATCAGCAGCAACCGTGCTACCCTCCAGAAGGCTGCAAACGCCTGGAAACCTTTGAGGGCCGTTGAAGCTGGGATGGATACTGAAGGTTTGAAGACAAAGGAAATGTTGAGAAGTCTTCAGTGTATCCTGAACAAGCTCACCCCTGATAACTTTGAGCGGCTGGTGAAGCAGGTGAAGGAGCTGTGCCTGGACACAGAGGAACGACTGAAGGGCGCAGTCAACCTGGTGTTTGAGAAGGCCGTGTGCGATCAGCACTACTGCCTTGGTTACGCCAAGTTGTGCCAACACCTGGTGAACGTAAGTTTCTCACATCATCCCAGTCTTCATCATCTGGTCCAATCATCATCACGTAATGATGAATGGAGCAGCCAGTCTGGGTACTCCAGTACTCTACAGAGTACTTGCACATCTATATGTGCACGTGGACTTTACCTTTGTTATCTGCTCCAGCTCTGTTTGGGCCACACAAATCTTGATTGATGAGAGAGTCACTATTTTTCCTGTTTTTTTTCCCTTCAGTTTAAAGTCACCTTAGAAAATGGAGATAGCCTCATGTTTGGGAAACTCCTGATCCAGCGTTGCCAAAGAGAGTTTCAAAATAAACAAGAGGACGAGGAGCTGAAGACAAAAGACGAGGAACTCACCGACAAGGCTCGCCGCCGATCCCTGGGAGTCATCAAGTTCATCGGTGAGCTCTTCAACATCGGCATGTTGGCAGAGAACAACCTGCATAGCTGCATCAAGCAGCTGCTCAAAGACCAGCAGGAAGAATCTCTGGAGGCTCTGACAAAGATGCTCCAGACAACTGGAAGAAAGCTGGATTCAGGGACAGACAAAGTGAGTACAGCACACACACACACACACGCACGCACACACACACACACACACACACACGCACACACACACACACACACACACACACACAAAGACTTTTTTTTTTAACAAATTCTGTTTCTCTCCAGACTCTTATGGATAAATTCTTCTCAGTGATCAGAAGAATCATAAATGAGAAGAAAACGTCCCTCAGAATCCAATTCATGCTGGAGGATGTCTTGGAGCTGAGAAAGGTAAACATTATCTAAGAGGAATCTCTGTCAAAACTTTTCTTTTCTTTTACAGTTTTTGTAGTAATCATATAAACGTTTTCATCTTCAGAATAAATGGGTCCCTCGTAGAAAAGAAGAGGGTCCCAGGAAGATCGCAGATATTCATAAAGAGGCAAACGGGGAGATGAAGAAGGAGACGCCTCCAAAGACTCCCAGGTATGTCAGAGGACGGTAGGAGACAGAGGACATTGACAAATGCTGTGGCTGTGTAATTTAGCTGCTTTCTATTTTTGAAAGTGACAAGTTTATATTTCCAATTCAATAAATGCCGATAGGATATGATGTCACACATTCTATCCAATAGTAGAAGATCAAAGAAGCTGACTGTATATCAGCCCCCATAACCCAGAACCTGATCATTTGTCCTCATATCTACACCCACCAACAGTGCTGATCATTTTCTTTTCATTCTCTCCATCAGCTCTGTTGTCCAGAAATCTTTTGCAACAATCACGGAAGACAACAGAAAACTGTTTTCTTCCCTTGTGAGTAAACTATTTCTGAGCTCTTCAAATCATAAATTTCTTTAGTAATACTGTATAATTTTCTTGTTTCTATAAATCAATTGAAGTTTACATGTTTTTTACATATTATTTCAGTCATATTCTTAATTACAATTTAATCCTTTTTTGAATATAATTCCCTTTCTAAAATGTGAATTCTTCATCCCTTTGTCTAGTTTAAGCCCCCTAAGGAGCTTCAAAAGACCACCACCCCTGTCAACAATGAAGCCGTCCAAAAGACTGAAAACGTCTGGAAAAGGCTTCCTGTTGACACGGAAGCTGAGGTGACGATGCTCAAAAAGAAAATATTATCTAAGATGAATATGTAATTGTATAAAACCATTTTTACAGACTCTTTACTAATCATGTAACATTTGTCATCTTCAGAAAGAAAAAGAAGCTCCACAGAAGATTGTGGAGGTTAAAAAGGAGGAAAAGGTGGAGATGGATAAGGAGATACCCCCAAAGACTCCTTCTCCAAAGGCTCCTTCTCCTGAGGCTCCTTCTCCAAGGAAACATTTTACTGCCACCACTACCCTCCAAAAGGCAGAAAAACCCTGGAGGCCTAAAAGGTTTCGCGATGACGTGGAACCTGAGGTGATGATGCTGAAAACACAACATCTAAAATGAAAAATCAGTTTTACAATCTTGTTTCTAATCATGTAAAATTTGTCATCTTCAGCAAAAACAAGAGGATCCTCAGAAGATGGATGTGGAGATAAAGAAAGCGACAGCTCCACCAAAATCTATTTTAGTTTCAGCAGGAAACACAGACAGTGAAAAGAAGGTGTTCCGAGCTCCGCTGAGGTCTCCAGCTCCTCCTTGCTCCCCTTCTCCTCCTCCTCTTCAAAAGGCCACCTTCTCTGAGGAGGACAGAGAGGAGCTGAAATCGGGGCTGGAGAGGCTCCTGCTGGAGAAGAGTCCAGATCAGCAGGTCATGGGGTGGATCCAGGTCAGTTCCTCTGCTGCTCAACATCTTCACACACGTGTCCAAAGTGCTGAAATGGGGCATAACAATAACAGTTTGATGGTTTCATTCTTCAGAGCAACTTCACTGAAGGACAAACGGCGTCCACCGCGTTTGTCCAAACCTTGATGAAGTCAGTGTGCCGATCAGCTGTGTGTTTCCGTAAGTACGACTGCAGTCAGTCAGTGAAGTCTTAGAAAGAGCAGCTAAAGTTGTACTTGAGGTCACCTGGGTGGTTCCACTGCGCTGGTGTGATGAAGAGTGTTTGTGCTTTCAGGTGGTGCTCACACGTTGGACTTTCCTCAGCTACAATCAACATCAGGTGTGCTGAGGAAGTACCTGCGTGACCGCCACGCACAGCTGGAGGCCCTGAAGGCCCTGCAGGACCTCGTGGAGGACATGGGACACCCCAAATGTGAGTGTGTGTTCTTGATCTGCCTGAAGGGGGCGCCGCCCCTCACAGGACAGCAGTAAAGTTAAACCAATGAAGTAGTTGTCAGAGTTCTCATGTAACTGTAACTACACAAAAGCTGTAGAATGAAACACGTGTCAAGTCTTGAAAACACTATGAAGGCATCCAAAGTGCTTTAGTTTTCTACCTCATACTTTTCCCTGAGTGGTCGAGTGTTCCATTAGCGTTGTGTTGTCAGACTGTTTTTGTGTATCAGGACCAACGTCTCTCTTTTGTGTCTCTGCAGATCTGCTGTGGATGTTGTTCGTGTGCTTATTAGAAGCCCAAATTATTGAAGAGGAAGTATTTGTAGAGTGGAAGCGCCGCACTGAAAACCAGGCAGGACAAGAGGCGACGCTGAAATCAGTGGGCAGTTTCTTTGACGAGCTTTAAGCAGCACAAACCTGTGAACATCTGGACAAGACTTCTGATTGGTGTTTAAGTTGTATTGTTTCAGAAAACAAATATATATTGTTAAAAAAATCTACATATGTATATTCTTGTTGATTCTTGATGTTGAGGTGCCACATAAAGTATAAAACATGAATTAATCTGAAAACCTCATACACTTATTTTATTCCAAATTGAAGAGAGTTTGCCACCACGCTTCTAAAGGCCACATTTAAGATTTCTAGTGTACTCCAAATTTACACCTTCTTTTACACAAGGATTGATAAATGAGGCCCCTGGTATGGTTTTTCCCTTGGTGACGTCCAGTTTTTTTCTTTATCCCCTTTATCACGTATTAGTGACCCAGTCACCAGCGTTGGTCAGATCTCTGTGGTTGTCAGGTTCACCTGGAATGGAAATAGCAGAAGACACTTCTTGAATGCTCAACTCTTTTCTCATATCATCTGCCAGTGTGCAATCTGATTCCTCATCCCTTCCGCTGAACAGTTTTAATTCTGAGATATTGTACTGTCTATGGTAGAACATTTCAAGTGGTATTAAATCCTTCTCTGTGGGTGTGACTCTCATGTTCAGCACTACCAGAGGTAAACAATACATCCAGATTGACTAGTCTCTTCCATGGATTTTCTCTGTTCTTTAGAATACCATTATGTCTTACCACCAGACCTGTGGATGATAGGCACAAGAACTTCTCAAGTCTATCTTCATGTTCTTAATGATGTGACTGATTACTTATTACTAACAAAATGACTTCTACTATCACTATACATTCTTTCTGGTATTCCAAATCCAGGAATAATTTCTTTTTCCAGTGCTTTTGCAACTGTAAGAGCATCTCATGAAGCTGTTGTGAAATCTTCAACCCATTTGGTAAATGCATCAATGATGAAATATTTTGTTCCTCTGCATTCATGCAGTTCCACAAAGCCCATGCAAATGTGTTGGAATGGGTATTGTGGTTGAGGAAATTGGCCTCTGTTTGCTCTCAGATTGTTCTTTGTATATATTGGACAGTTTAAACATTTTTCAGTGTAATTCATCATAAATACTTTATTTTTCATGGCTGCCATCCCTCCTGTGAAGACATGATATAGTCCATGACTCAGAAGGATTGGTTTTCCTTCTGATCAGGTGTATATATCATCTTTTAGGGTGGCTCCATCTTGTATTCACAAATGTGTTTCAGTTTGAGGTGAGGACAATTGAATATGTTTAAGAATACTATGACCACTGGAAGTGGGTTGTCTTGCTGCAGAGTACACCATCACCATCGGCCTGCACGCCGCACCGACCCCCCTGGAGCAGCGACAGAGCTTTGTCTGGATGCTTTTTGTAGACTACAGCTCTGCCTTTAACACAATCATCCTGGACATTCTCATCACAAAACTGCACACCCTCGGCCTCGGCGCTCTAACTTGTGCCTGGATTAAAGACGTTCTCACAGACAGACCCCAGACTGTGGGACTTGGACCCCACCAATCCCCTTTCTGCACACTTGGCCCTCAGGGCTGTGGGCTAAGCCCCCTCCTGTACTGTCTGTACACCCACGACTGTAGCCCCACCAACGACAGCAAGCTCATTGTGACATTTGCTGATGATACAACTGTGGTCGGAGTCTTCTTGGAGGAAATCCTGAAGCGGGAGAACAATCTGGGTCTGAACACCAGGAAAACCAAAGAAATCATCATGGACTTCCGAAGAAACAGCACAGACCGAGCTCCCTGGAGCAGCGACAGAGCTTTGTTCGGATGCTTTTTGTAGACTACAGCTCTGCCTTTAACACAATCATCCTGGACATTCTCATCAATTATTTTTCCCCACTCGGCGACACACCCGCTGAGAAACCGACCCTGGCAATTGCCGACTCTGTTCTACGCTACGTGAACCTGACTTCAGCGACCATAGTCAAGTGTGGGGCCAGAACAGGCAACATATAAGCTAATCTGAAGCTACTGGTGAAATGTAAACGTAAGTACAATAAAGTTATTATTCACGTCGGAGCAAACGACACCCGGCTCCGTCAGTTGGAGGTCACAAAAATTAACATTTAGTCAGTGTGCAAGTACGCAAAAAAGATGTCGGACTCCGTAGCATTCTCTGGTCCCCTTCCCAATCTGGCCAGTGATGAAATGTATAGCTGCATGTCGTCGCTTCGTCACTGGTTGTCACGGTGGTGCCCCCCAAACCAGGTGTCCTTTATAGATAATTGGAAGAGTTTTTGTGGAAAACCTGGTCTGATTAGGAGAGATGGTGTCCATCCCACACGGGATGGTGCCTCTGTCATTTCTAGCAACTTGGCTAATTTCATTAGACCCAAAGTGATCTGACAAACTAGGATCCAGATCAGCCCTTAAACTTCTTCAGCCCTATTAAGTCCATCACGTGTCTTTTAGATCCCATCCCAACATTCAACACCTGTTGAAGGATGTTTTACCATTGATAGAGAGTCCTATCCTGGACCAGATCAATGGTTCCTTAGTGACAGGTTATGTACCCCGGTCCTACAAGGTGGCAGTGATTAAGCCGTTGCTTACAAAACCATCACTGGATCCTGATGTATTAGCAAATTATAGGCCGATATCCAACCTTCCGTTCATTTCTAAAATTCTTGAGAATGTGGTGGTGACTCAGTTACTGGAGCACCTGCAGAGGAACAGTCTGTTTGAGATGTTTCAGTCAGGCTTTAGAGCTCATCACAGCACAGAAACAGCACTTCTTAAAGTTACCAATGATCTTCTTATAGCTTCAGATCATGGACTGGTTTCTATGCTGGTTCTGCTGGACCTCAGTGCTGCTTTTGATACGGTTGATCACAGCATCCTGTTACAGAGACTGGAACATGTGGTTGGGATTAAAGGGACAGCACTAGACTGGTTTAGATCATATTTATTAGATAGATACCAGTTTGCTCATGTCCATGGCGTTCCCTCTTCATACACTAGGGTTAGCCATGGAGTTCGTCAAGGTTCTGTACTTGGACCAATCCTATTCACCTTGTACATGCTTCCCTTAGGGAACATTATTCGGCAGCATACATTTTCATTGTTATGCTGATGACACTCAGCTTTATTTATGTATGAAACCAGAGGAGACAGAGAAGTTAGTGAAGCTTCAGACCTGTCTTAAAGACATGAAGTCCTGGATGTCTTCAAATGTCCTCTTCCTTAACTCAGGAAAAACTGAGGTCATGGTGTTTGGTCCTGAACCTCACAGGGATAGATTGGACCATATGATCACTCTAGATGGTATGTCATTAACATCTAGTCTCTCTGTGAGGAATCTTGGAGTAACTTTTGATCAAAACCTCTCCTTTAACTCACACATTAAAATAGACTGTAGAAGTGCCCTTTTTCATCTGAGGAACATCACAAGGATCAGAAAGTTACTGACGCGGCATGACGCTGAAAAGGTTGTCCATGCATTTGTTACCTCCAGGCTGGACTATTGTAATTCTTTATTATCAGGGTGTCCAAACAACTCATTAAGAAGCCTCCAGGTGATCCAAAATGCTGCGGCCAGAGTTCTGACAGGTATTGAGAAAAGAGATCACATAACTCCTGTACTGGCGTCTCTTCATTGGCTACCCATTAAATTTAGAATCATTTTTAAAACCCTCCTCTTGACCTACAAGGTCCTCAGAGGCCTAGCTCCATCCTACCTGGAGGAGCTAGTGATACCTTACCAGCCCAATAGACCGCTCCGCTCTCAGAACGCTGGTCTACTTGTGGTTCCCAGAGTCTTTAGGAGTAGATTGGGGGGCCGAGCATTTAGCTACCAGGCCCCCCTGCTAAGGAACCAGTTCCCTGTCCAGGTACGGGAGGCTGACTCCATCTCTACTTTTAAGACCAGACTTAAAACCTACCTCTTTGAAAAAGCTTATTGTAACTAATTCTGTAGTTCCAGTTACTATCATAGACAGACTAATGATCATACTTAGGGGGTCGTCTAATCACTAGGTTAAGATACTAGTTATGCTGCTATAGGCCGAGGCTGAGGGTCCAGAAACATGATCACCTGACAGGCCTCTGTCACCACACTGGTGATGGTTTCCTCTCCTCTCCTCTCCTCTCCTCTCCTCTCCTCTCCTCTCCTCTCCTCTGCTTCATCAGTAGACTAGTGATGCTATTTCTTGTGTAGTTTTTCTGCCCCCCCTTCTGTATTCATTTACAGGTATCACCACCTTCAGAGCTGCATAATGACCTCCGACCCCGCTGACCCACTCAACCGGCTACTTATTCAATATAATGTATTTCTGTGTGTATTTCTGTGCTCTGTGCCTCTCCTCTCCTCTCCCCTCCTCTCTCCTCTTCTCTCCCTTCCTCTCTTCTCCTCTCACGTCCTCTCCCCTCTTCTCCTCTCCTACCTATTCTATCCTCTACCTGTTCTATCTTCTACCTATTCTATCCTCTACCTGTCCTCCCTCTCCTCCTCTCTTTCTACCCATCTGTCCATCATCAGGACGGTCCCCCTACATGAGCCTGGTCCTGCTCAAGGTTTCTTCCTGTTAAAGGGGAGTTTTTCCTTGCCACTGTTGCTTGTCTGGGGTTAGGTCCTGGGATCCTGGAAAGAGCCTTGAAACTATTTTGATTGTATAAGACGCTATATAAATAAAGATTGATTTGACTCCAGACTTCGTATTTGCACTGGTGCCCCTAACTCTTTTGTAGCTGCACCAACATGAAATTTAGATGCATCCAAATTTCTAATTGAGTCACTTTTAAATCACATCCATAATGTTTCATATAATGTCAATTGTTTTTTTAAACACAAAACATACTCTACTAGTAAGTAGTAAAAACATGGAAAAGCTCGTCCATGAGATACTGTACAGATAGAGGTTGGATGCTGACTGCAGGCTTCATAGGTTCAGGGAGACTGGCCAGGTGCTCCCCATCAGACCCACACACATACACACACAGACACACACACACACAGACACACACACACACAGACACACACACACACACACACACACAGACACACACACACACACACACACACACTATTTCCATTTGAGATCATATAAATCGCGTAACATTAGAATGAATCATTGTACACAAATCTGTCGGACACAAAACACATGCAGAGGAAGTGAGATGAAAGTCAACTAATTTGCTAGTAAATTCTCTCGTTCCCTGAGTATTCACACATTCGGAAGGTCTATTCTTCCGATAATACCAATGCTGTCATTGTTACGCAATGGAAATACAATTTTCCTTCTTCACTTTTTATATCCACCCATATCATTTCAAGCATGTGGGTCTGTTCATTGATCACTTATGTCCTGAGTTGCACATGATGCTGAGGAAATTGTCCCATTATTCTATACTCACCAGTTACCCACTTTCACCAGCTTCCCACATTCACCTCTAGGTGTCGCTAAAGCAACGATAGCTGTAGAAGCGCACTGGTGCCAGCCATGAAGTTGGCCTGGAGCCCCACACAGTTCCACACTCAAGTCACGTTTGATACATCTGAACAAAGTACACGAGGCCCCAGTAATCATACCAAAGGGAGGCTTTGAAAATTCTAAAATATAAAACAAGTTTGGAGTTATTTACACTTTTTTATTCAAATGAGAAAGAATCTTGAAACCTTTGACCACTCGTGTGTCTTATGGGTGTTTGTATTAATCAGATTTTACTGCTGTTTTACTACTTTGAGCTCCTGTATTGCATTTAAACCCTCCTCTGGCATTTGAACCTCCAGCGTGAGACGGGGGCTCCTCGCGGGAACGCCACCTTCCCCCCAGATTCCTGGCCTCGCATGTGCCTCCATTTGTCCCTCCGGACGTGGAGCGGCACAGTGTACAAGCCCTGCGCGTCCAACAGGAAACCGGAGGGGATAAACACTCCCTTTGAAGGTGTCGCCGCGCCGCTTCATTTTTCTGTGTGTCAGCATCAAAGCGGATGGTCGGGTCATCGCCGCTGCCAGAAGGCTCTGCTCATGTTCAAGTGAGCAGGGGGAACGTTCGCCACTGACCACCAGCTTTCTCATGCAACACCAACACAAATGGGATTTTCTCCTTTTTGTGTGCAAAATCTAGACTTTATTAGACTTGAAAAAAAATCCGAAAAGATGGATGTTGGTGTCTGATCGCAGAATTAGACTGTAGAAGACAAAGGAAATATACAGCAGCTTTCAAATATTCATATATTCCTCCATATGTGTTTTTATAGGATGCAGCAGCAAGGGGGCAGAAACTGTCACTGCAAACAAGACGTCACGTTCTCCTGGGGGATTCACTCCTCATTATCCACCCTGATTGCCGCCGGGATGATGCAGCAGTGCAGGAGAGCTGGAATGTGCTGTCTCCAGCGCCGATGCCTCACTTTGAGCCGCGCTGCAGCCGCAGCACCCTGGAACATCTGGGTCTCAGTTGGGGGGGGCAGCCGGCCTCCGGGCAAGGTCAGGGACGCTGAGACGCAGAATCGCAACAACGATAAAGCTCAGCTCTGCGTCACGGCCGCGGGGACTTAGCTTGTCAACATGTTGCATCTATCAGCCGCCATTGGGGACGAAACGTCCACAGGCCGCTTCGGATGCGTCGATCCTATCCCAGTCCCTCGGTCCAGTACGGCCCTGTCCTGGTAGCCCATAAGCCGATCAACAGATACACATACATGAGCACATGTAGGCTGCCTCAGAACACACATGAAGGCTCGTCAGAGGTCGCTGATAACACTTTTATCTCTACGACACGCACACTCCCGTCGTCCTGCTGCCGATGTAGGTGCTCTTTCATCTAGCACCTCAAAAGTGTGTGTGCATGTGTGCGTGTGTGCGTGTGTGTGTGTGACTACTACAGTATGTGTCAAAAGGCTGCAGCGCCTCAGATAAATGTGTAAAAATGCGTAGGTGTATGTTGCAAAGGCAGCTGTGCAGAGAGGAAAAGGGATTCATCTTCTCCTTCCTCCTCTCCCTCGTGTGACTCCCTCAGACGTGGACAGGAGACGACTCTGAACTTCACTACAAACACACGAGACCCTGCAGAAGGCTGGTGATTAAACTTCCAAAGCTTCTTGCATGCCCGCGACTGCTGGGATGGTAATTATACCAGTGCAATAAAGAATCTGCACCGCAACGGCCCTCCAAAGGCTCCGGAATTCATTTTGTCCCCCATGTGAATGCTGCGTTCAAGTGTTTGTGCTGCTAAATAGATGAGAGCAGCACATCCAGGTGCTTGATGGGTGAAAGCAGGCCGTCTGTTCTGGCTATACTCTGGAAATCTGCTAATGTTCATTTTGAGGCGTCTGACAGTTTAACGCAAGTAGGAACACGTTGCTGCTTCTTAACTGAAGAGACGTAAATCAGGGAATGATGATGTCATCAACATCGGATGGCGCTGATTCCAGGCTGCTCCACTGGAGGACTATATATTTATGGAGCCACAGCCTTTTGCTTATTTGTTATTAATCTGAACTGACACATGACCTCATTTCAGGCGAGGTGATTTCAAGCCCAGATCTAATTTCTTCCAGGGTGGAGCGATCCAGACTGGAGGAGAGAGAGGTGTACGAGACACTGTGTGTGTTTACATGGATATAATTGAGTAATGGCCAATAACGAGGGCGGTGCAGCGCTCCTATTAGGCCTTTTACTTGGGTCATTTGGTGGCTGTTATTTTGTGTGCTGCACACTGGGAGTAACCGCTGATCTGAGCTGATTATCTGAACTTTTTAACTTCCATATTGATGATTGATGACTATTTTCAATATGGCAGTGCAAATGAAGACAGTGTTTTAAAGCTATTTTTAAGCTTTTTTACATTTTTTTTTTTTAGTTTAAGCTATAGACAATGAATAAGAACGATGACGCATCCGAATATTTTTTGCAAGTTAATCAAAAAGTAGTAGTAGGAAATAAATAAATACTGATATGATCCTATCTTGTTGCAAATTGACTCATGTTGATAGTAGAACAATCACAATGACCTGAGACCTTAGACCCTTGAACCATAAAAATGAAGAAACCTGAGGGAAAGCCACAGATGGGGATCCCTCTCCACTCCAGTGTTAACCTCAGTGTGTCTGATTTCTTTCACAATAATGACTTTGACATGGAAAATGCTTTAAATTCACAAATTAAGTTTGAATTTGAGTTTGATCCTGAATGTTTATTCATCTGAATTTCCTCTTGGGTGACAAACAGATCATTCAGCCATTGAGTGTTTCAACAAGAATATAAAAAAGACACATTTATTACAACTAATAGTGTTTATTTGCTGCTATGATGCACACAGTGCACCAAATCCACACAAGCAGCGATGTGAATTGTGCCAAATGCACCAGATTTTAGTATAAAAAAAGATTAAAACGAAATAAAAAAGAATAAAACATCAAAAGAAGCTCATCGAGGCCCTCAAACACAGCAGATGGAGCCTGTAACGCACAGACTTTCAACAGAAAGCCGCTCAAAGTCTGTCTGTGTAAGTGTTGCTGAATCCTGGATCATCTGTCTTCAAATCTGCATTTTATGTTAAAAAAAGAATAAATACAGCTTGTATGTAAATGTCTCCTCCACTCATCAGATTTAATCCAAGCGCATCAGCTGATCATCTAAACAGGTGATTCCAATTCACAATTTCATGCCATCTATTCAATGCATAAATATTTATGGAGATGCATACATATTGATGTTAATACATTTTTATGTGTGAAAACAAAACAGCAAAGCAAATAAGCAAATAATAATGATAAGAAGATTAGGAAGCTGAAGAGGATGATGGTCCAGTGATGATGAGCAGCAGAGTTTTTAATCCAGATAAAAGGATGTGTAATCATATCATATCCCTCAAAAACAGATTTTTCCTTGAAAATTGGAAAGTGCATGATTTCAGAGAGAAGAAGACCAAGTTCGATTATTCAGCATGACAGATGTGACCTCATGTGATAAAGGCACCTCATCATCTCAGACCTGTAGACCAGGAACCAGAGAGGAGAACACGTGACTTCTGTCCATGCTGGGTCCACAAGGTTCCTGCACAAGGATTCCTGCCTGGTTCTTATCAAAGCTGTAGCCAGTCATCCATCCATCCATCCATCCATCCATCCATCCATCCAACCATCCATTCAACCATCCATCCAGCAAACTATCCATCCATCCATCCAACCAACCATCCAGCCAACCATCCATCCATCCAAACATCCATCCAGCCAACTATCCATCCATCCAACCGCCATCCATCCACCCCTCCAACCATCCATCCATCCATCCCTCACCCCTCCATCCATCCATCTATCATCCATTCACTGATTTTCTTGTTTTCTTTCCTAGCGTCCTCTTTCATCATTTCCTCTTTGCTCTGTCAAGTTTTCTTTCCTCCTGTCCATCACTCTTACTTCTGTTGCTGAGTGTTGCGAAGTGTTTGGGATCTGGTTACTTTTTTGGACCAGTTTCTATGTAAGGCCTCGGTTGTGGCGGTCTGCACTGGATTTTGTCCTGGCTGTCACATCAAGTCTTTAATGAGTCCCTGGACTGGAGCCAGTAATGGACACGGTCATGGAAAACTCTGCTTTGTTCCCTGCCTGAACTGGGAGAGAGGACATGCTATTAGGTGTAGCCATGAGACGTTGACTGTGTAAGATTATGCGAAAAAGAATATGTATTAGGATGTAATCTTGATAAGAATTTAGCTTCAGACCTCAGACAAGAGTTTCCTGACTCGGGTCGTTAATCTGTTTATCCGTCTCTTGTGACGCGATGCCTCATCTACTTCCAGCCTGGGTGATGAAAATGGAGATTGAATTGCTCGGCCTAGCAAATGTTTTTGGGAGTGACCTCTGAGATATATATAAATATTATATATATATATATATATATATATATATATATATATATTTTTTTTTTTTTTTTTTTTTCTCCTGTGATTTTTTTTGTCAATTTAATACAACATTCCTGCATGCTGTAACATAATTGGATTTTTTAAAAAAAATGACTTAAAGATCTCTGAATCACTGTGGCCAGCAGTCTTATGTAACAGTTTCTACTCTTATAAAGATGAATATCATGCTACATTAACCTCTCCTTAGTGACAGATCACGCTAATCATTTTGGTATTTTGCAGTATTTTGTTAATTATCTCTAAATCCAAACACCATGTGAGACTGATGGACTTATCAAAAGTGAATCAGACATTAAGTCATTCATTAAAGTACTTCAGAAATACAAATTGTGACCAAATGACCATCATTTAGTCTTGAACGCTGCCATCATGGTTCATAATGAGGGGAAAAAAACGGAATGTCACTGCCATCCATCCAAATGTGATGGATTTCTGTCAGAAGCCAACCACGGATCTCATTTCAGTGATAGGGGGACAAACTCATCAGCGTAATTAGATTTTTACTGCCTGGGGATCCGGAGTGTTTTTACAGATTTTCATTCAAATCCAAACTTATTTGAAATGTGCCAGCCAGGACCAAAGCAGCTCATCTGCATACTAATGCTGATAATACTGAAAAGTGAGTCCAACTGTAGGAGAGGCTGAGGTGTCTTTCACTAACCTGGGGCCTGGATTTATCTCTCAAGTGTCTCCAAACCTCTGAAGTGAAGAAAATGTGTATTTTGACTCTACCTTCTCCCAATTTTCTGAGCTAGCAATAGGTGTAAAATCCATCTGAATGGATTGTTATACCAGATAAAATAGCTATTATACAGAAAATGTTAAGCAAAGTAACCCAAAATAAAATAAGTTCATTTCTGAAAGGGCTATGCTCATTACATCTGGTAATCCTTGCTCAAAAACATTACCAGGAGCACCAGATATGTTAAATTAAACAGCTAATTAATAAGAGCACACAAGGCCAAACAAAACGATGCTACTAAAGATGCTACTAAAAGACTTCACGGGAAACAACAGGAACAAAAAAAGAGTCATTTTAAGGAAATATTATGAGAGCTATCTCATCTGAAATACATCTGTTGGAGTTTCTTTCCAGCCTGCGAAATGCTGATGTTGAGACTCCACAAATGCTCAAGTTTGACATCAAAACAAACCAGACCGATGATGTGGAACCCTGATCTCCCCACGTTCTGTTATAATACAAAATAAGAAAAAAGGGCCTCCAGAGTGTGAACAAGTTTTGGAGTCTATAAATAAAGCAGAACGGAGCTGGCTGTCTGTCTTCAAACGGGCTCGGAGTGCGACCGAGCAAGCGTGTCCAATCTAGAGCGCTTCGGTGATGCAAACATCTTTTGAGGATGGCGTGTCAGTCAAACAAAAACAGGAAACAATGAGGAGAAATGAAGCATGGAGCCGACTGACTGGTTTAGGTGTCACTCAGGGCTCAGAGGATGAACACACTCTTATGTAAGACAGGAACATACAGGCTGGCGTAAAGAGCAGTATGGCTGGTACGTGACATTACTCTTGGTATTTTCACTTTATTCCTTTTCTCTGCGTGCCCACACATCCCATGTTAGTAAGTGTCTTCACATCTTCAGGGCTATGTTGAAATAAAAACATAGAGCTTTGACCCGTCGGTACATATAATGCTGTAGTACATACGGGAGGTCAATAGGTGGCATTGTAACCTTTCCACCCTAACATGTACAAAACTAAACAAAATGAAACACTGCACACGTCCATGGACAAAAAAGCGATTTTGTTCTGTTTAAGAGTCCCTTTTTACTATAAAATGATCAAGTAGAAAGAAATTCCATTTATTTGGACCCTCTGACCTTCCATAATAAGCTAAGTAAATTCTACCTCAGTAAAGCCTGTCACTGTTAGTCTCTCCATCAACTACACAACCAGTCCTTTCCAGCACAACCAGTCCCTTTAGTCTCTCTTTCCCACTACAGTGAATCCATTTAGCCTCCCCTTCCACCACAACCATTGATTTTAGCTTTCTAACATTATCAACAGTCTATTTAGCCTCTTTTTCTCCAGCACTTAGCCTTGATACTGCGCTTATTACCCTCTCTTTTCCACCCAAACCTGTCCATTTAGTCCCCTTCGCCCACTGGAACTGGTCCAATTAGCCTTCCTGTGACATTACAGCTACTTTTCTTTCCCAGTTTAATCCCCGAGTTATCCACTTACACGTGTGCAATGGGATTCACACATGCTAATGGTGCGTGCCTTTTCTGTCTGAGGAAAAAACGAGAGGGAGGGTGACAGAGTGCCATGTGGAGAAATTATTTTTAGAACAACAGACGACGGCATCAAGGAAACAAACACCTTTCAAGACAGAGATTAACTGTGAGACACCGTCACTGTGGCGAGAGATCAGGATCTGCTCACATGCTGGCAACAGGGATTCAATTACAGCGAGCCGTTTTGACTGTGGCTCTCTGGGAAGGCAGCGTCCTCATCAGCGCGAGTCTGTCAGCAGGGCGGGAGCTGAAGTCGCATCCTCGCGCGTGAGGGCGCGTTTGGGATTCACCCGCGTGCAGGCCCGGCGCGGCCCGAGAGCGCGGCGTCGGGAGCGGAGACTCGGCAGGAAAAAATGGAATATGAATGAAAGGCCCCATCCTCCAGGCAACACCTCCATCAGTCACTTTCATTACGGCGCCGCTGCCAGCTGCACGAGGACACGGGCGACAAAGGAAAGGACAGAGGCGACAGGAGAGGCTGGGGACTAAAACAGACACACAAATATCCGTGTAGACGAGAGGAGAGGAGAATAACAACTAACTGCGTGGCGTTCGCTCGCTTCTCTCTTTAACCGGGGGGAGAAAATTGACATTTCGGGGGCTGACACCTGGCGGAACGACAGGGTGATGGGAAAGAGCGGGAAAGAAAGGCGAGAGAGCTGCACAGACAGGTAGAAAACTGGCACTCGGCGATAAACCAAACATGGGCGAGACAAATGACAGCCTCCCTGGACAGGAGAGGATATTACTGTATTTAAAGTACAAACATGTTTACCTCAAACAATGACTTGACCGACCCCCTCGCCCATCATTTCCTTTTCATTTGCTCCATATTCATTGTCTGAATGAATCCGCATCTTTAAGCGTTTACGTGGAGTGGTTTCCATCATGTGGCCTCCTCACCAGCTCTGCCTGCACAATACTCCATTCATAATAGAAGAATGCAGACCTGTTTCCCACATTTTTAGACCTTTAATGTTGCGTTCACAGCAGTGAATTAAGGAACTACTTTATCAATGTTTGGCTTGGTGCCTGCAGTGATCACTGATTGCACACATTAAAGTGCATTTGCAGACATTTTATTCACTGTGACTGCATCATAATTAGGAATTAACTACCTATTAACTCGTAGTATGGTTACAGTGCACTACAGCGTGAAGTACGATTACATAAACTGAGTAAATTAAATATGTGTTAGCTGCCATATGTGAAGTCAGATGGAAAAAATTGTCTCCAGCTTCTGTTGGATGATCTTATGGTTTGAAAAATGCTCCGCTTGTGTTTCAGTGCATTTTCTTCCACACCAGCCCTAAAAACATAGCATGTTTCACACTGTCCTCAAAAAAATGCAGCAAAAAGGAGTCGATGCACCACAGAAGGTGTGGACTGTTTTCAATAGGACACAATCATGCCAGAAATATGGATTTGCCCTGGTGCCGCGGGGCGTTTTTAGACCGAAGCCTCTGTGAAATGCCCCGTAGTGTGATTTATTACCAGGAATCCACCTTTTCCACCTTGCAATGTTAGAGCGGGCTGAGGGAGATATTCAGATAGGGCGGGCAGGGGTGGGGAAGGGTCAAAGAATTAGATACAAAAGGAAAACCCTCTTTTGAAATGGGAAATGTGTTAAAACCTGCACAGATGGGTTAATTATTACCAAAAACATGTTTATTCACTCAGCAAAATCGAACAACAACCGCAGAAGAAGATGAAAATAGACTTTTGTTTGGCACAATAGCTGTCCCTGAGCACTATTACAAATTATCATTAGTGTTAATGGAAGGATTGATCAGGTGAAAGACCATTTAATGTGAACCAGTTCAGTCATATCTTGATCCTAGTAGCCTTGAAGAAGACTGAGTTATTTTTAGAAGCAAGAGACACTGAAAATCCGCACTTTCACTACGCTCACAAAGTGTGCACTATTTTATAAAAGGAAAAAGAAAAGTAATGATGTTCTAGATGCTAAAGGTGGCATTTTGAGAGCTGCAATAATCACAGTGTTGTATCAGGCCGATAAGGCTGACGCCATCCGCTAAGTCCCTGCAGATTATGAGAATCTGTTTTCTGTAAACAAAACTCCAGCGTGTTTTTTTGTTGGATTCATTATCCATTTGTCCAACGCAATCTGCCACCTTCCCCTATAGCTTTGTCTCTCTGCACAAAGTGCCCATCCAGACGGCCATAAAGTGTGTAATTAAACAGGGCTGACTGGGAGAGAGTGATGAAACAAAGAACCTGGGTCCTGGAAGAACCTGGAAATGACTCCGATGGCGCAATCAGAAAGTCGTGGGTGACCGAAGGAGACAGCACAATCTTCAAATGGAAGGAGAACGAGGAGAGTCGGGAGAGGGGTGGGGGTGACATGGTGTCAGGCAAATCTGGAGTTTTAGGACGGACGTGAGAGGAGGATCGGGGACTGGAGGAAAGAAGGGAGCACAAGGTCAGTATGTGGGAGGAGGTGTGGAAACATCATCCTCTAAGGTGTTACCGCCTGCTCAGCTCGGCTCTTTCCAAATGTACCAGGGTGATGAAAGCAGCATTAACAAAGGAGAGTATCAAGAAGTCCATCTAGGTGCTGCTCTAAGCATTTGTGTTTGGCCAGTGCTCGCTTTGGAAGCAGAAAATGGAGCCAAATGAGAGGTGCTAAGCTGCCTTTGTGGTGCATGCACTGCAAACATTATCTATAAGAACAGGAGCACACACACACACAGACACACACACACACACACACACACACACACACACACACACGAAGACTGAGCTAGAAAAGAGAACAAATAGCGAGCCGCCTGCCTCGCTGCCTGTCGCTCCTCCATCCAGTCAAGCATTGCGGTTCAGAGGCTTCCCGGCTCCATCAGTGTCTCACTCTCTGCTGCCTCTTCTGCAGCCTGCCAGCGTTTGTGAAATGTGTCTCAGTTGTTACATGCAATCCATCTCTTCTTTTTTATTAAGACCTAAGAAGGTGAAGGTTTCCTGAGGAACCGCAGCGATAAGATCCACTCCCCTTTCCTCCTAAATGTGAGATTATCCCTGTCGTTTTGTCATTTCTCTGGCGTAATCCCATTCGGCACGCTGGGGTTATTATAAATGTAAAGGGGGCGTCCATCTAAAGGTCATCAGATGATTTGTTTGGATCCTGTAATAACCAAACAGGGCTTTAAGACGGCGGAGATGAGTGTTGAATTATAATCACACAATCTTTGCCCCAGTTTCAAACCTCAGGGTGAAATTTATATCCGTGCGGATAAACCCTCCATTTGAAATTCTTTTCAGAAACAAATCTCTCCCCTCGTACGCGTGCAATAAAATCAGAATTGAGTAATGCTCGGGTGCCGGAAAATAAACAGATAGAAAAGTGAGAGAACATGAACAAGAGACCTGCAGAGACCCCTGCGATGAGAAACCTCGGGCAGGTAAAGAAGAACCTCAAGGATGAAGAGCCGGATGGGAAAAAGAGACTGGAAGAGGAAAATTCATTTTTAGTTTATCTTTTTTTTTTTTTTGCACAATCTCAGCACATTTTCAAAACTTTGCAGGCTGGTTTATTTTATAATGTGCAGGAGAGAGCAGGGTTTGGAAATGGAGACGACCGGTTTATTATTTAAATTTCAGACATTTCACTTCTCATTCATCGCGTTGCTCTCAATATCAGGCAAAATTAGCATGGAAAGTGGCCCCAGTCTTTGGCTCCAGTCTGGGCTGAATAACCGAACGCTGGAAAGGATCTGTGAATATCTTCATGTCCATCCTGTGACACCTTCACTTTCAGACAAAGTGTGACCGGTCAAAGTTCAGACAGCAGCCGCTCAGATTATTTAACAGACCAAACTCCAACAGTAAGCACACCTTCATTTATGTGGCACTTTTGTGCACAGCCTGGAGAGCGCCCATCTCCATGTTTGTGCCCAGTGAATGAGAGCAGAGCGGCTATCAAAATGAATAAAAACAGGTCTGTATAGATAATAAAGCAGCTCCCTGCTTGTGTGTAGGAGCGAGTGTTGACTTGAATTAAATCCAGATTAAAATCCCCTCCGCTGACATCTGTTTATCCTTGTGGCGCAGCCAGGCCCCCTTGAAAAGAGGGCCATTACCACCGGAGCCAAACTCTGCTTCGATTTCATCTGGCCTTTCAAAAGAGGAAAAAAAATCCTTTGCGAATGCACTTATGCTGCAGCATTTGGGAAGACCAGCGGAGGTTTTATAACATTCTGTTACTCTGTATATTAGTCGTAGTCGTACACTGGTTTCCCACCATCTGACAGACGTCACTATCATGCATTGCCAGCAGGCTGCACCTGATAGAGCTCCAGCCACCTAAATAGACCATTGGCGTAATGTGAATTACCCTGAAATATTAAAGACACTGACAGCGGCATGGTGATACTCAGCACCATCAATACCAACTTACAGGTAATTAGAAAGAGACAGAATAATTGGCCCAGTGAAATATTAAATATTAATTTGCCTCTAACTTGCAGCATCTATCATTTGGTGGTGCTGTAATTAAGATAATAAAGTTTGAATGGATTAGCTGCTGTGGTTAAAACACTGGTGCTGGGAAACGGCCTCTTGTAAATGACACTCTTATATAAGTCAGACATGAAGGTTTGTTTTGCTACTAATTAAGTGTAACTAATTACTTACTAGACTGTCATTTTAGCAAAACTCATGATCGAGTAGAGTTTTTCTTTTCTTACCTACTGACTGAGTCAGGATAGATGTTTTTGGTTATCCAGGCAGGTTCCATCACCCTGGAAGCACCATAAGATGATTGTCACTGAAGAAGAACGTGTGTGGATCCTCCTATCCATGAAAGCTGATATGATATGAGCACTTGCATCTGTGTCATTGTCATCGACTTTAGTTTATCTAGTCGAGCGGGAGCTGCCAATCAGAAGGTAAAGCTTTCACACGACCTATTAAGAGTCTGTATAATTATTTCCCTCACAGTCTGCAGTCTGAGGGATGATGAAGTGCAAAGGGAAAACCCTGGCGTCAACCCCAAGCCCATCGATCATCTGAAGAGGAAATCTTTCTTTTTTTTTGGTTGTTCACCTTCAGAGGGGATGTGACGTTAATGTCTTCAGTCCTGATTTAAGACAAATATGATCTTTCATGTTCATCTGTGGCTTCATCTTTCCCACCCCATCGCCCTTTGGCTCTCGCTCACCATCCATCTCTGTCTCCTCCTCCTCCTCCTCCTCCTCCTCCTCCTCCTCCTCCTCCTCCTCCTCCTCCTCCTCCTCCTCTCAGGCTTCGTGCTTGTCTTCTTCAAAAAGCGCATATGTATGTCGGGGCGACGTCATATGAATCCAACTTCTTGTTTAAACCTTTGGCAGCCTTTTCCGTGATAAACACCAGGTCATCATTAACTCCTCGCTTTCAGCCCCAAGGGGACGGTTTATCTTTAGAAATCACGGAATAACGCCTCCTCCGGGATAATGAACACTGCAGAGAAACTTAAACCAGGGATTGGCAAGAAAATCCATGTTACTGATACGAGAGCACGTCAATAACACCCCCACCCTCGGGAGAAGGCCAGAAATAGTGCCGACGAAACAACCAGTAGGTGTCTTTTACGGGGATTTTGAGCTTTTTTGGCCTTCTTTTTGCATTTCAATTTCAAAGAGCACGTGTTCGGGGTTGGAGAGAATAACAGAGTTTCTTTCAGGGATTAATGGTGAGGATGACTGGCGCCGCGGGGCTTGCAGAGTCTGGAGTCGCTTACTGGGGACTCCAAAAGGCACAACAAACTCAAAACAAGTGGCATAATTAGCAGCAGTTAACGTCATGTTCAGGTGTGAGGTGTTAGCAGAGCTCTGAGTGTCAGGAGAAAAACAGCAGCAGGAGGCAAACAGCAGCTCGTTGCGTTTGTACCCAGGCATGAATGGAACGTGTGAGTCGCTGCCAGAGTGGTGCCATAATGAAAAGATTGTCAGGGAGTTTATTCGAACGAGCTGGAGTAAACCGTGACAGGAATCTGAAACAGATAAGGAGGAAAAATGGGACAGAAACCCATCTTCTGGGCCCCTAAAGACAGAAAATAGCCTGACATTTTCATCCCGTCTCTGCAGGTCACCTCAGCACATCACATTAAATCACGTCCAGCGTTGACCTGGATGATTTCATAGGAATGATTCCAGTTGGAATAAAAAAACCCCCAAACTTTCTGCACGTAAACACGGCCGACGTTGCGTCAGACCATCTGGGGAACAGACTTCCTTTTCTCCATTAATGTTCACATTTGTGACTTAATGAGGCTTGTCCTGCAAACCTGGACCCAAAGATGGTTAAGGTCCCGACCATAAAGCCTTAAATTTCTCCGCTTTGATTTGAACTCCTGGAGCACATAGGAGGATGCGCGGGGGGTAAAAGCACACGCCTGGGCAGCCGGCTTCATTTTTCATGTTGCATTTTCAGAAGCCGGTAATAGATTTGTGCGTGATCTATTAATGCAGTGACAAAGAGATATTTACAGTGGCAATTATTCAAACCAACAAGAGGCCTGCCATGTCTAATAATTCCCCTACAAGATTGCACCCAAAACAATTTATTGCTTGAGTGAACATTACTTGGTTGATGTGCAATCTGATTAAACAGATTTTCAGTCAGGGAGGAGAAAAGAGAGGGTCTTTTATAACTCTGCCTGAACACCCCCTCCCTCCCCCCACCCTTAACTGTCCTTTTAATTAATCCACCTCTAGGCAGGCGGCCCTCTTCCTGAGCACGTGTGGGAGATGGAGACCATAACGACCGAAGCTCTGTTTTTATCCGCAGGTATTGTCTGTTGTTCAGAGATCGTATCTAAAGACGGAGGTGTACTGATCTCACAACACGTCGCCGCTTTAATTGTACACTGACTTGGTACCAGTATGAGCTAATTCCAGCAGCCGCGGCTCCCTAATGAGCCCAACGACCTTGCGGTGCCCAGCGCTCAGTGGAACCCAGGGAGAGCGGCGGGGAAGGAGCGGGCTGTTGATGCAGAAAGAAACACTGATGGATTCACAGTACGGGCCTGACATTTACATTTTCCCACACAAAACAGATGCACGCACCAGCCGACAAAGGTCAGCGGGTTGCGGCCTCGTATTGAACCGAGGGAAATTGCCATGCAGGCTTCAATTTCAGTACTTTTGCCCACGGATGTGGTCAAAATTTTAAATGAGCTTCTGAAATTGTGATGAAACAACGTTCAAAAAGGCACCGACGGCACATATCAAAACACATTAACCCCAATAAGAGCGAGACAGGCCCGTCCAGAAATAACAAAGAAAAGTGGGCTCATCTGAAAGACAAATGGAGCTTCCCAAAGAGTGATGATTACTCCGTAATTGTTTTATTTTGATTGCGTGTCACCATCCTCATCATCATCACCATCATTTGGTAAATTCTGGCAATCCAGTGGCTTCATGAGCCACTGCTGCACACCCCGAGAGGTTCAGGCTGAAGATCATTGAGAACATTATTATCATTAAAGAGGATGGATGTGTTACAGATAATATATATATATATATATATATATATATATATATATATATATATATATATATATATATATATATATATATATATATATATATATATATATATATATATATATTATAGCATGTTCCTATATGGAAAATGAGTGGTTCTGTTTTGGGGCAGCTTTCCCACCTAACATCCATGACTTCAACTGCAGGTGGTGTCCAAGACGGATCCAGATCCAGCAGACCGAATGACTCTTTAGATGCTGTTGTCAGTACTTTGGGCCCTGTTGGACTCTCCCATGATAAATCTGTGAAGAGCTTCACAGATGAGTGGCTACAAAGAGAAAAAGTCCCCTCTGTCTATCCAACTACTTTTAATTGGTTTATTGGGGACAGTAGAATTCTTAAGATTTTCATGCATTTTCTCCTTTTGTGCGATTGGTTAAAAGAACGTTTCAATGTTTTCAAGCTTGTTTTAGATTTATTTGGCTTTTGATTCTCTATCACATTCATGTAATTTTCCTTGAAGAAAAGAACCCTGAGCATTGTCTCCTGATGGCTGACGGCTGAAAACAGAGCAGCAAAGCTATTTAACGAACACCAGAAGAAAATCAAGGTGATGATGTGGCATAAAACATCAATTTAGACTTCAGCAAGACAGCTGTCCTACATTAAAAGTCCCGCTACACAAAAATCAGACACACTCAGCTACAGTCCAATACCAGTCCCACATAATTATACCTCCCACACCACACACACACACACACACACACGCACTCACACACACAGACACACACACACACACACTTCTTTTTATCCTCTTGGAGCACGTGACACAAGCATGTTCCACACAGACTCCATCTACCTTCTATTTTAGTGATCATAATTATTTGATGACGGAGCCTCTGGTTTCGCCGTCCTGCTTTTGTACACACGATCTCACTGTGAATAATTCAGCACAGGCAGCTCACACAGTGGTCCACCAAAACAGCAGGTGCAGCCAAAGTGAGGAGGCAGGACACACGGTGAGCTGGATCTCTACCTTCATCTGGTGGTCCACCCACCTCCTAACACGTAGCTCTTCACTCAGGCTCTCTGCTGCCTCTCCATCCATCCCTTCATCAGCCCGTCCCTGCCTTCTTCCATCGGGGCGTCCTGCTGATGTTGAGCTGGAAGAGGAGCTTCTTGGATGGACTGAAGCTCTCCCGCAGTCACCATGGAGAAGCCTCAGAGGAAACCGAATCAACGGCATGAAGGCACCAAGCCCAGAAAGGTGAGATATTTACAGACAACACTCGTCGCAACTCAGCTGCTTCGTTCTGTGCTGGGTTAAAAATACACAGCCAAGCATTCTGCTACAGGATTCTGGTTCTTTAATGAGCACCGTCATAGCAGCAGTTTAACCTGGTTTTGTCTAAAAACTGCTGTGTGCAAGAAAATCGTCCAAAGTGAGGAAGAAAAGAAAGGAAATATTAGACTATTTGTCTAATTTCTAACCTAGTCATTCCTAACATATTGGCCATTAGGTTATGACACACCGTAGCTAAAATATGTCGTCAGTCTGAAAGTGAGGTAACGAGAGTAAGTCGTCGGGGTCAGTCAGAGGAACCAACCTTGAATACTTGCTGCATCTTATTTCATAGCTAGCAGGAAAATGTTTATTAAAAAAACCTTCCCCTGTATGGTGGTCAAATGAAAACCTACAGAAAGTATTACCTTTACAGAAATGTATTGAGCAAGCTGTGGAAATATAATCATTCTGGGGCTCTTTTAAATCAAAGTCTAAATCCCATTCCCAAAGGGTACCAGATATATATATATATATATATATATATATATATATATATATATATATATATATATATATATATATATATATATATACATAAAAGAAAAAAAATCTCTTCCTCGCCCTCCTGGGCGGTGCCTCCTTCCTTCAGACTCGGGTCCTCTACCAGAGGCCTGGGAGTCTGAGGGTCCTGCGCAGGATCTTAGCTGTTCCTAAGACTGCTCCTCTGGACAGAGCTCTCTGATGTGGTTCCTGGTATCTGTTGGAGCCAGCTACTCAGCTTGGGTGTTACTGCCCCTAGTGTTTCTATCACTACTGGGACCACTGTTGCATGTTATATATATATATATATATATATATATATATATATATATATATATATATATATATATATATATATATGTGTGTGTGTGTGTGTGTGTGTGTGTGTGTGTGTGTATATAAAATAATAGAAAAATTATATATCTATATAATACATACATACATACATACATACATACATACATACATACATACATACATACATACGCGTGTGTGTGTGTCTATATATATAAACACAAAAAAAGTGGTCTTTGACCGATACACCAGACACTATACTTTTGGCTCCACATCACTGCCCGCCTCTGTGAACCCAATTTCCATGTAGTCAAGGTCATATTTTCTCAACCACACAGTTGGCAGCTTTTTTTTTCTGCTGCAGGCTCGACTCCATCATTACTTTAAAAAAAAAATGCATCTCTGGTCTTGCATCCCTGGAGACACATTCTCTGTTAAACTTAAGGTTCTGCCAAAATAAAAAAAAACAAAACTGTTTTCCATGTGGTGTTATTTTGGGCAGCCATGACTGAGTGACTGTGGGATGCACTGGACGCCACATCGGTCAGCATCAAGCACAAAATAACATTAATTTGGTTGAGCACATGCACTAAACTGTGATCAGGGTTACGCGCGTGATCATCCTCTAAACTTTAACTGAACCTCAGCACATGGGAACCTATGGCAACAGACAGCGTCACATTGATTCTACATTAAATCTTCTCCTCAAGGATCTACCGCATCCGAGTGTGCCAACAGGGTCTCTGATAAAATGTCAATAACGAACAAGCTTGGCATGAGAACAAGCTGCTTTTGCAGCATCCTTTTGTCTCCGAGGCCCTCTTCTTGAGGACAGCTGCCACAGTTGACATACAGGTATGCACCAGCCGATAGCGTGATGTCTCCTTCTCAACCACAGGTGAGGTTCAAGCTGGCGTCCTCCTACAGCGGCCGGGTGCTGAAGCACGTCTATGAGGACGGCCAGGAGCTGGACAGTCCAGAAGAGAAGTACCCGCACAGCTTTGTTCATCACAAAATCCCTCCGGACCAGCTGGAGGTGGGACAGCTGCTGGAGTTTGAGGACAATCAGGACGACCAACAAGGTGGGCGGTTACTGATGGACAGGCGTTTGTTTCATTAACTTTGCTCTGTTGGTCAGTCTTAGAGGGTTAGGCTATGACCACGCTCTAGCACGCATACAAAAGTATTCGCAATTTTGCCAGAATTTTGGTTCTCACAACTTCAAAGGACTGTTTAAGGGTTAAGAGGAGGTTTTAACGTTGAGGTTAGGTTTGATTTTGGGTTGGGGTCAGGTTTAGGGTCATCAGGGCCAAGTGGGTAGTTGTGACAGTTAGGGTTAGGATGAGGGGAATGTACTATGAAAGTCCTCACAAATATAGAATTACAAGGAAGTATCTGTGTGTGAGCATGTTTGTGTGTGTGTGTGTGTGTCGGGGGTATTCAGGTGAAGTAAATGAGGTGATTGCAGCGTTGGCAGGATCAGACATGACAGGGCAGTTAGGACATGTCCCGGCTGCCATCAAAAATCTGATTTTTGGCATCAATTTGTCCTTCTCTTTTGAAACAGTTAAAAATCCAAAATTGGACCTCATAAATCAAAATAAAGACACAAAACTTCACATTCCATTACATGGCCAGTCATACAGTATTAGATTACCCATTGCTAGAGTGACCAGATCCCAGTTCACCAGATGTGGGACAAAGAGCACGTTTGTGTGGGACAATGTGGGACACTAATGTATCGAGGTTGTCTTCAATAACTTACAAAAAAAAAAAATCTATTCTGCCTCCTAGCTTATAATATTACCATGATTTACCATCTGGATGATTCAGTAGCACATAAGAGGCTGCAAATACAATCTCAGCAGATATATGATACCTTATTTACCTTTTCCAAGTCCCCCCACGTAGGGAAGCACAATAAGCGTGATGTTTGCGTTCTAGTTTGATTGCTGTGATTGTCACAAAGCCCGCCCCCTGATGACAGGTCTCACGCTGCTTTCTCCACACAGCCATTTGAGAAATGCCCGATTATACAGTAAAAATACGCATTTTAAAGCTGAAGTCTGACTGTCAATAACAATGCGGGGCAGCATCTCAATGTGTGGGACGTGTGAGAAGTAATTGAAATGCGTGACTGTCCCTCACACAGAGGACGTCTGGTCACCCTGCCTGATGGCCACGCCCCCTAGTCACATAGACGCATGGAAATGTGAAGTCATACAGGGTGTTTTTTGATGTCCTCCCAGTATTTACACCAGAGGTGACTGGGAGCAGGACGTGTCTTTGACAGATATTCATACATCCAGGAGCTGTTGTGGTTTTCTGCACTGCTGCTTTTTCAGGTGGTCAGAAGCGTGATGATGAGTCCTGGAGAGCTCGTCCAGGGACAGGGTCTCAGAGCCCCTGGCTTCTCACCCAGTCTTGACAGCATGTTTTGCTCTGCGTCCAGGTCCTCCAGCAGGGCTCATTGCCCAGAGAATAAACGTGTACAGAGGGATGGGAGGCTACAGGCCTGCAGCAGACCAGAGCCAGGCAGCAGAGAGAGCGGCCGCGGTGAGCTCCGCTGCCTGTTGAGTTCCCTCTGATTTATATACGAATCCTGATCAAATGAAACCAAACGTCTCCACAGTTGTGTGAGATTCATTCACTGGAATGTCCAGCACTGAAATATGTGAACTGTTTTAATTTATTCTGATAAATGTTAATGAAAACACTCTCCGAGACGAGGGAGTTGAGGAGGAAACTTAATGAGGAGAAGAAACAGAAAGAAGAGCTGAATAAAGTGACCAAGAGATGAAGAGGAAACTTCAGGAGGAAGAGGAGCTGAAAGAAGGAGATGGACAACAAGCTGGCAGAGGAGGGAGAGGAACAAAGTGACAGACGAGGAAGGAAATAATGACACTGAACACGTGGGAGAAGACTGTAAAAGAAAAGGCAGATTGGAGGAAAACGAGTTGACTAAGAGAAGATAGTTAAGATGATAAAGGAACTGAAGACGGAGTGATGAAGAATAGAGCTAATGGGTGGGTGAGTGAAGAACAAAGGCAAAAGAACAACAGAAAGACTCAACAAATAAAAAAAGAGCCGAAGGGATGATGTTAAAGGAATCAGAGGAAGACCTAAAGATGCAGCAAGAGGGCAACGTTCGCCCCAACAGCTGTGAACTAAATAAGCCCCATTCAACACCTACAGGTCCGACGTTTGCCGTCTTGCAGCTTGTTAGTTTTATTTTTGTAAGCTGATTGCAAAGGAAAAGAGGCAGCGTAACAAGTCTGCACAAACAGACAACATCCAAATAATCGCAATTACCACAGCGGAGTTATCTGATACTTTAAATAGAACATAACAAGGCCCCTTCAGTAATTGAATTGCTGCTCAGTGGAAATTGTGCAGCTATTAAAGTGGAACACTAACAGCGAGCGTTGTTCAGCAGACAGGAAACACCAGAGTCAGAAGGCGGCGGCGGCTTCATTAGGGAGGGGGGGCAGCTGTGGCTGCCGGCGTCACTTTCATTCTCTTATCCTCTGAACGCTCTCAACCCTCGTGACCCGGGCACAGATTTATCACACTTATCGGGCCACAACAGCGATTTGGATTAAGTTTCGGTTCGTTACGATGACACTCAGTGATATCAAGAAACCCAAGGCCTGCAGAATTCCTCCCCTTGTGACATCCAGAGGATTTTTCCTCTCTCCATTTGTTTCCATGGCCTGATACAAGTGATTCAGTAGAAATACATTTATCTGCTTATGACGAAGCTTAAATAAATATTGACTCTAGATTAATGCTGATCCTAATCCTGGATCGCAGCAATCTGACGCTGTTTACAGATCAGTGTTGTTTGTGTCCTTCAGTCCTCAGTGTTGGACTTTGGTAAAATCATCATCTACACCAGCAACCTGCGCATCATCAGGGCGCCGCCCAGGGCACCCGAGGCGCCGCGTCACCGCCCCGCGCCTCCCGCCGACCTGCAGGGCTCCCCGAAGGCCAAGGAGAGGGGGGGCCGGAGGAGGAGCCGCTCCAAAGACGGCGGGGAGAAGCCGCTGAGTGGCACGGAGAAGGAGGTAACGACCCCCGTCCCCGGGGTCGGTCCCCCGGGTGCCGCGGAGGCGCTCCGTCTCGCTTTTATCGCGCCCGGCCATCTCCCCTCGCTCCTTCCTCACACCCCCCTCGCAGCAAAATAACTGCGGGGTGGAGAGAGCGGCCATATTGTTGGAATCTGTAAGAGTTCACCGAGGGGTAGTTATTCTCTTCCTACCGTTCCCTCCGCCCCCCCCCCTCTGTAACAACTCCCACGCCGTCGCCCCGGTGTTATCTGTCACCTGCGCACACGTACTGATGAGTCCACAGTTTTACTCTGCCCTTGCAGCAATTGGCTGCCTCTCGCCAGGCTACAAGGATATCCAGCTCCCCATTACCCCCCCCCTCGCTCTCCTCCTCTGCTGATTACTGTTCTCTGCCTCTTACTCCCACCATTCTTTTCTTACCTCTCTCGTTATTTTCTCATTTTCTCTGCCCCTGTTGGAGAAAGTTCATCCTCAGCTTTTTCCCATTACTCGGCGCCCTCAATCCTCTTTGTTGCTTGTTCTTTATCCAGACTCGGCCCGGTTCATTTTTCACCGTCTTACACATGATTACATTTGTCAATTTTCAAGCAGCTTCCTGCTACTACAGGTAATAGTACACAGAAGAGGTGTGTTTTGTTCTATCTTGGTCCTGTTATCGGAGTTGGCAACCTGCTCTTTTAATGAGCCTAAATTATTTGCGGGGATTGTAGGGATATGAGGACTAAATTGTTAAAATCTTTTATCATTTCTAGTCATTTTGTTGGCTTACTGACACAGACTCGACTTCTCTGCACGGCTCACGGGTTCCTGTCAGGTCTGAGTAATGGGAAATTCATTCCAAAATCATAATTGTGCTCCAATTATCCCATTCCTCCTGATACGTGTTATCGGAATGCCAAGGCGCCTTCCTGGCGTCATGCTGTACCACGATCCAGCAGGTGGCTCACTGGAGGTGAGGCCTCGCATTCTGGATGTGCTCTCCTCAAATGGAGGGTGGAGTCCCACAAAGGTCATTGGTCTGACCCCTGCACACTACGTGCCCTTGAGCAAGGAACCCCGAAGAGAGCACCCTGAGCTGCGTCGCTCATACTTAAAAGTGCATAAATGATCATATGTCCTCCTCGTCTGTTACACAGTGACAGTAAAAGTCTTTTCTTCTCATTGATATTATTAATTTAAAGAAGCAGCTTCCCAGAAGCCTCATTGCATACTTCTTGGGGTTTAGCTCCATATGGTCTCGCCTCCAAACGTACATACTTGCTCACTCTCCGTGGTTTCTCTGAGACTTTGCTCGATGCCCACGTGAGCAATATGAGGCCACCATGAGAAAGAGCATGAATCATTTCACAACTCCGTTACCTGAAGGAAAACTGGGGCATTTAAACCAATAAACCCAACTCTTCCTTTTATTTCAATGTAATGTTTAAACCCCTCAAACATCTGGAACAGCCAGATACTCGAGAACATCCACAAACTTCACTGTGCATGAATTTTCATTATTTCTCAACAGATTTACAACTTTCAATTGGATTTAAAGACTGAAATAAAACGGCAGTTTTATGTCCAATCAAACACTCCTCTGATCCACGGGCAGCTGTGGGTTATTGTAAATTTTGCAGCTGTCAGCAGCTGGTTTTACTGGGGACCGTCTGGCTGTACCTCGTCCCGCAAAACGGCGCCTTGGAAAACACAAACGATAATAAATGACAACAGGACGGGCTGGCTGTGGCGGCTGACACCGCCGCCTGATTGGCTCAGGCTGCTGTGCTGCATTTTCAGGGGTTTGAGAAGGAAGGCGCATTTTTAAGTGGAATTACGGATGCATCTGACGGCTCATCTGAATACATTATGCAGAGAATGGCTGACAGAACTTCCACCTGCTTCCACCTTTCAGTCGTTTCAGAGCCCCCCACTCCCCATCCTTTTAACCCTTTGCCCGACCCCCCCTCCCTCCCCGCTCCAAAGCGTTTCTTCTGTCTCCAGGAGGCCGACAGTTGCCAGCACTGTGGCGGTTCGGGCTGCGCCCCCTGCTCTCTGTGTCACGGCAGCAAGCTGTCCATGCTGGCGAACCGCTTCAACGAGTCCATCAGCGATCTGCGGTGCCAAGCCTGCTACCCTCATGGTCTGGAGGAGTGCCAGTCCTGCTCCAGCAAGCAGCGCCGTTTGGCAGACGCCCGGGCCCCTCAGAGAGCCGTCCAGTGAGCGAGAGCGCCGCTGTGTGTGACGGTCAGCTCCGCGTGCTGCCGGCTCGTCAGAATCGTCTGGGCCCCGGTTTTGCTCTAATCCAAAATGTTCTTGGTGGGGTGTTTTCAAAGCATGAGCCATCACTGGGGAGGGAGGGGGATTGTGAGAGCGGACACAGAAAACCTTAAAACACAATTAGAGTGTGCAGCGGACCTGGATCACAGTGACACAAGTGTGTTATCTCTCTATTGTTGGCTCATTCTTTTGCATACGCCAGCATCTCTAAACACACATCAACAAAAAATAAAAATAGAAATCAGCTCAGAAGAACAAACCCAACAGATTTTTCACATTGTTTTCGATTCACAACTACTTTTATTTTTAAATGAATTTGGACAATCTGTAAGGTATTCCTAGAGGTTTAAGGATGGTGATGATTATTTTGTATTATTATCCAATAATCTTGTCTCAGGATGTTGCCATTTCAAAAAATTCCAAAGCTTTTATCCAAACATTTTACATAATAAAACATCTGCTCTGTTCCTGTGTGTGTGTTCGTATCATAAGGGGGGTCTCCCTGCAGCTGCATGACACCAGATGTGTTGTGACTAACAAGGAGTTTGGGTCCTTTTCTGGGTTTGAGTGTTCTTTTTACCGCTGCAGTGTTTTGGGTAGATTTAAATGCCTCCTGCGGCGGGAGCTGCAACGCAATTCTCTGTCTGCGCCGCGTCCCTTAAACATTCAGCGTGTTTTCACAGCAGGTTGGGAATGTTAGCTTGCATCGTCCCAGCTTGAAACTGGAATGAAACACAGCAACAACGTGCCAAGTGTTTCCCATTGTTCAACTCCAGTCCTATCTAATCAACGGTTTGTTTGTTTGTTTGGTTTTTTTTTAGGTTTGGTTTTAGGTCAGATCTCAGCAATCATCTCTGGTTAATGTAAATATTTGCTGTTTGAAAACATCACTTTTGCAAATATAGAGTTGGAATTTTTTTAAGTCTATTCAAAGAAAAAATGCTTTCTGTGTGTTTAGAGCAGCCCCCGGATCAGATTAGTGCGGAGCCGGGGGCTGTTTTGCTGCAGCTGCTGAAAGTGCATTTTTCCACACTGGCTTTTTGGTTGCAAAGGCAGAAATAATCAATCAGAATCAGTTAACGATGAAAAAAGTCAACCACGCCCTCCGAGGTCTTGATGGTGTGACGTCGGTACTCCATTATTGACCTCTGACCCTCTAACCTGGCTCATAATTCTCCCATACCTCATTCCTATTTCATGTCAGAGTTGAACCTACAACCCTCAGGATCTGCCCCCCCCCCACCTCCCACGGGAAGATTCGATCTGGATGTCGAAAATCTTTGGAAATCTTTAAAAGACCCAGTTTTGAAATGTCAGGTTTGCCCGCCCGGACCAGACTGATAGCAAAATGTCAGATGAGAATGGCGGATTCATGAGCGCGTGAGGCGCTGAATGGCAAAGCTGGCGCATACGTGAGTTTGATAACGGGGGTCAAACTTGGCGAGAGGCAAGTGTTCGAGTGTTGAGCGTGTGTGCATGTCGGCGGAACCTGACGCCTTAAAACTGGCGCTGACGCACATGCAGGAAAGCTTGAAACACCTCATATGTGGTTAAAGAACGGAGAATTAAATTCTCCCCCGAGGAAAGAAAATGTGTGGTTGTACATAATTCTGTCAGAGACTATCAGAGGGAAGCGGCCTATTTATCTCATAAATAATTATAGCTTTATTTGGCCGAGGAGGTTCTCGGCTGAGTCGCAGCAGCATCATGTGACTCACTGGGGAATGAAAATAAAAAAAACTACGCAGGGCTTCGCCATAAATGGGATATGGGAAATACACAACTGCACGAGGTGAGAGATGAAGCCCTTAAAAGGGGTAATAAGAACGGAGGAGGCAGAGATCAGTCATCCCAGGCGGCAGCGGAGCATCACCAGCGGGGCAGTTTAATCTAAGTGGGCGCGTACTCCGCTTTGCAAAGATGGGCTCCGATGGATGTGATTGCAATTTGTTCTGCTGCGATTGGAGTTTGTCAACCACGGGGCAGTGCGGAGCCGCGTTTTATGTGTGTGCCTATGAACTCTCAGCTGATCGCCGCAGCTCCGGCCGTCTGTCTCAAACTGTCTCTCATCATCTGTTCAGCGGCGTTTTCAGTCCAGTCTGATGCTCCATCTCTTCCCTCATGTGGACTGGAGGCGACCAGTGAATTATATGAAGATAATTTTGCTGTTGCAGCCATGATGGGACAGATAAGTGCCTGGGTTTTACAGAGATACGATGATGGAGGAGGCCATATTCACTTATTCACACCATGCTGGGGGAGCACTGGGTATCTATGGCAACATCCACGCGTTTCATCATTTCAGAATGAATCTGTATAGACGCAGCGTTGATCATGTAAACATAGAAGGGGTCCAAACATGCATGTTTTTCTTGTCAAAGTGACCGTTGTCTCAATTTAAAGTTGACAGACTGGAGGAAAAAATGAGAGTTTGCAAACATAATTAAGTCATTTCTTACTTTTGTCCTTTTCCCTGTGAAATGCGAGTTTATCTGTAAACCAATCCTCGCCATAGGAGTCTGTGCTTCTAACCGAGGCAGCAAATCAAAGTGCCATGGATGGCTCACCCTAATCCATTCTCACCTCACGATGTAGCGGAGATTGGGCCGAGGCATCGGTGAGACACTTATTGTGATGAACAGCCTGATGAAAAACAGCCCCAGCAGAGGGGGAAAAAAAGAATTTTTATTTTAGATCATTTTAATTCAAGAGCTTTTATAGTCAATGTGAAAGTGTGTCCCAGTATGTATCCATATCTAACTGGTTTAAACGGTTAGCAGCTTTCGGCCGTGACGTCAAACCCTGATTGGAATGCTTTTGATTGTTCCATTATCCATCCATCCATTTTCTGTTAACTACCACTTATACTCCCAGTCAGGGCTGTGAGGGGTGCAATTACTGGGTGAGAGGCTGAGTGTGGTTGCTCAGTAAAAACTAGGTCTCGGGTGTATCAGCAGTGCACCATGTTTGTCAGGAAGACTGTGACTCATACATCGCATACTCATTGACAAGGGAGGCCCAAGCGCAGAAAAACGTGGACGCCAACAGACCGAGCACCAAACCGCTCTACTGCTGAAACCCAGGATTGAACCAGGGACCTTTACAGCTTCCATCTCCCTCCTGCTGGAGGTTCTGGGTGTATGGCTGCATCATAATCACACACACACACACACACATAACGTCAGACTTTATTGTAAAGGCTTAAAAGGCATCTTAAGGGCGGACTCGTCTCCTTTAGTTATTAAAAAAGGCTTACTCTCCACTTGCAAAAAAGCTCTTGGAGTGTTTGGTCCAGTGCCGCTGCTTCATTTTTTTCCTCTTCTGTCAATTGGTCCAATTTAATTGAAGTGAATTGAATTTTCAAGATGTTGCGGTGTGCCTGCGTTATCGCCTGCAGACCTGCTGTAGAGGACAAGCTTAGATAGAATGAAGTGAATTCTAAAGAAGAAGCGACAGTGACTTAAACTGAAGCACTGCTAGTTAGCCCTCATTGTGACTTTATTATCTGCCTAACAACTCCTTTGGGGATGTAATAAGGGGTGTAAATCATGATGCATGTGTGAGGAGGAGGGAGAGGAGGAGAGAGGTCATTTGTATTCACGAGGACCAAAAAGGAAGATGGGGAAAAAACAAACAGGATGAGGATGCACATTTCAGTTTAGCATCTCAAGATTAGTCCTTTAAACACAAAATCTGCTTCACACTAATTTGTAGCCACTCGTTGGCTACATAATGTGTATTAATATTAATGATGTGAATCAGGAGGAGCCTCAGAAGCACTTTGGTGTCAGATCAAAGGTCATGAATATTGCCAATAGGGCTGTAAATCTAAGGTCTAAATGCCAATTCACAGATTGTTGTCATGGTAGTGAGATGCGGGCTAGAAGATTAAACTGATCAATTAGCCATCTACTTGATTTACAACAGATGAAAGAGATGCAGTAAACATTATCATCGCATCAAGGACATTCGCTTTGATTGGTAGCACGCACAGAAAACTAGGATTGCACATGGTGAGGAGGTCTGGGCCCAGAGGCAGACCAGAGGCATGTTTTTGTTTGTTTGTTTTGAGTTTGTTTATTTGTTGCGCAATCTTTCGCAAGCACTGCGGGCCAAATGGCTTGAAACTGACTTTTATCCAGATCCGATGTTTTCCCGAGTTCCTGCTCACGCTTTTTGAAGGTGACCTGTAGCAGACCGCAGCGGGAACGGTTTCAGGCCCCCGTGTGACACCATGTGCGCGTCACCTCTGTCCCACCATGGCGTTTAGCCAAGGGAAAAATGAAAATAAGCCAGTTGAGAGAGTTTTATTGATGATTGCATGTTTAGCCTGTATCGTCGATTCTGAAACCTCGTCATCGGACCCAAATTGATAGAGAAACATGTGATTAAGCTATTGGCCCTTTTCAGATCTGAGTGAAAAGGAGGAGGAGAAAATGGCTTCCAGTGTGAAGAGTATAACACAGACTGGAGGAAGAGAGCACGACGGAGGGGCGGGGCCAATAAGGCCCCAGGTAAGTGGGCTGGAGACGCAGGTGACAGACATCATAACATTTAAGGAAGGTGAGACGGCGAGAGAGCGCTGAGCCTGTAAAGATAACGTTACCTGATTTGGTTCATTGAGATACCAGCAGAGCAGAACTTTACTGTCCTTGATCACTCTGATCGCTCTTTAACCGCCCTGTTGGTGTTTCATTTGGGCCGAACTCTGTTATGACGGTGACGTTAATGCCTTCGGGGGACGCTTTGTCTTCTAAGGACATATGGGACCAGGCGCTGGGACACGTGTCTACGAGTCAAGTACGTGAAGCTGTAGAAGCAACAGGAGAGAGTCAAGGACACGCTGACAACAGCTGATAATAGAAAAGCTGCGTTCCTCACTGTCCTCATTCCAAAGCGCAGCTATATATCATCACTTTTCATTGTAAGAAATAAAAACAGAGTAGAGGAGGGCAGCTAGCTGAGGGGTTTCTGCCCCAAAAAAGTCGATTCACTGAATGCTCGGAAGCAATAGAATTTGCAGCGGCTCTGATAGAAGCGTGGTTGGGGGCAGGCCTGCAGCCACATTGTTTTTCCAGTCAATAATAGCTGAAATTCATTTGAAGGTGTCGTCCCCGGGGGACCCGGCCTCAGCTGCGCCGGGATAATAACGTCACCTCAGTCGCAGCGTTTTGCCTGAGAGGTTCTGGACCCGCCGCGGCTCCGTCTCCGCTTGCTCGGTCTTTGCCCCCCCCACCACCGCACACGTGACCAAATCCCAAAGTGGTGCAATGCAAATAATATATAAAGTATTTACACGGTCCTCTCATCCTCCTGTGACATTTGATTTCGTGAATTCCAATCAAACCTGAGAAATGGAGCACTTTCTCAACGGGGGATGTTTTATTTATTGTATTATTGCACATAGTATGTATGTTTTAGGCATATTTCTCTATTTCAAGGGTTGTAATATATATTTTATCAACGACAAAGACACATAAATCCCTGGTTATTGCATTGTTGAGGCAGAGCCGATCCATCACACCTGCGAGTCAAATCCCCAGTAAAAAAAAAAAAAAAAAACCATCATCCAGTCATTTCATGGCTGGATGTGAAATTTATATATCTCCCTGGGATGTATCAGTTACAGTTTAATGACCTGATAAGGAGAGAATTCCCGTCATAATCCTTTGTCGGGCATGACGACTGTGTTGTTGTCTCTCATTGGTGGTTTTTCCGCAGCAAGAGACTCAAAGAGGCACACTTATTAATTATGATGATTATAGATCCTCATCAGTTATCTGAACCTTTTCTAGGTTGAATCCCTTGATTAGAAGGTGGGAAAAAAAGCATAATTTTTCCTTATTTATGGTCTTGCAGGCATCCTTCTGGTCTTTGGGCCAAATCCAGAAGAGAGTGCGGCTCAGTGAACCCTTTGGTTTGCTCTTGTTGTCCGTTCCTCTGCAGCCTTCTCTCTTTATCCTTTCAAACTTTATTTTCCACCCTGACTGTTTCCTCCTGCTGGGGCCTGAAGAGGTGCGGCTATAATTTGCCTCCAGATTCCGTGCTTGAACAGGTTCCTATTTCCTGTCTCTTCCCTTTAATGCAGCCGGGCCTCTGCATGAAGCGGCTGACAGTACGGAGAATTGGGAGAAGGCGGCAGCGGGAACACAGGTGATTAATAAGCATTTATCGTATCACGCTGTGAAAAGATCAAAGGCCAATTCTTATTCTTATTTTTGGCAGTAGTTGCTATGGTTTCCTATGGTTTGTATGAAGCAAAAAATTTGAAAAATCAGAAAAGACTCAAAAATAACCTTCTGATCTGTCTTAATCTATCCATTACCCTATTGGGTGGATATAAAAACATAGAAGGCCACATATCTGTTTGGATTTATGTGACATGATGAGAGGATGGGATGAATCGGGGGGTCGGGATGAGAGTTACCTTCTGGTTCACAGACGGCTTCAATGACAAAAAGAAAGTAAAAAGCAAATCCCCTGCTGGGATATTAACTGTGTGGTGAGAAAACCTTCAAGCACTAAAAGCCTTCAAGAACTTAATTTCCTTATGAAAAGAAGTGGAACACTCATATGTGTTTATGTTAACAACAGACGCGCATGCAGACAGAGTCAAAGTGCTTCAGATGAAGGCTGATCTGAAGAGTCTGGAGAGTTTGGGAAGTCCAGCGTTGGTTCAGATGGACTCCTTTGGAATGTGGCAGCTCTGGATCCTGCTGACTGTGGTCAGTGAACTCCTCCTCACTTATTCTGTTAAATTGCCCAGAGAAAAAAAAACCCTCACAATGCCCATGCACTCCTCCCGTGCTCCTCAGTAGCTCTGTCTCTTTCAATCCCTCTCTTTTTATTTTTACTCCTCACCAACTGTAATGGCTCATGGCCTCCATTTGTTCCATCTAGCTCCACATAATCCCCGGCACAAGATTTCACGTCTAACACACAGATGGACAATTTGCTGTTACATTTAGCAACAAATGGAGATCTTCAGACAGCAGAAATGGATGGATGAAGAACTTGAGGACCGAGCCAGAGAGAAACAGGAAAAAGTGATGAGTTCCTGTAGATAAATGAACCTCACGATCCTCATCCTAATTGACCTCTGCATGTTTAGTAAAGTCATGTATTTGCTGTTTATATACAACAAGGATCCTTTAATGGAGTTGAAGAAATCAGCTTTTAGTTTTGGTTTGAGGCGGAGAGATGAAAACAGTCGCAGCACCAGTGCAGCCTTGACACAAGTTCGATTTTTCTGTGGGCCAATAAATCATGAAAAACCGCAACACTCTGCTGTCAGGCTAAAGGATGTGGAGATCATATTCAGGACCCAGTCTAGTAACTATAATATTACCATCAAGATGAATTCTTATGTGATTTGTGGAATCTATTGGAGCTAATAAAAGCCGTGCAGGCCGTTAGTGCTGGGCGGGAGCTTCAGGACGCGCATCGTGTGCTGCTGTCGAATCCTGGTGCAACCTGGAGACTAATACTGAAGTTGTTTGACTGTGTGATGAGCTTTCTTCACACTTCAGCTACAAAGATTAATTTTCACCCACAAATTGATTAATTGGCTGCAAATTTTAACAATTTCATGCAGAAATGATAAAGCTCTGTAATTTCTCAGTGTTTTATGTTGGATAATGAAATCGCTGAAGAAGCAGTTTGCTGAGATAACAGATGATGATGATGATGATCACTGGAGCTGCTGCTGGCAGTAATGGCATTTGAATTAATGAGGATGCTTTTCTTTATATTTAGGCCTAATTGTTGGTTACAGTCAAAGCAGTTGCAAAAGTGTTACAGGACTTTTCCCAAGATGTCTCAGGAACTGGGGATGGACTGGTTTTGTGGGCCTTTTACATGAACTCTGTCTGTGGCAAGACAAACCACAGTTGTGCTCCACAGAAATGTCCACGAATGTTCTTTATTCACTAACAGTTATGACCTGAGCACATCCACAAACATGTAAGTGTGTTTTTTATGGGATATTTTGACATTTAAATGCAGAATTCAGCCCCTGTGGCCTGCTGAAACAGATTAGGTCCACTGGAAAGAGCATGTTCATGGCTCTTCTTCAAAGCTTCACAAATACCACCACGCAGCAACCGTCACGGGAGGAAATATGCACAGACATGGAATACTGGAGCCAACACACAAGCAGAAATCCATTTTGGTTTTGTCCAGTTACAATGTGTTCCCTTTTACTACTCCTACTCAACAAATAATCTTCAGTAAAGTAAATAAGTCATTATGAGTGTGAACTGTTCCGTGTTAATCTTTGTGAACAATGTAATGTCACAGAAAGAGGAGAAGCTCTGAGTTTATCTAAAATGAATCCCTGGTTTAGTCAGGGTGAAATATAAATCTAATATGGATGAGAAGTGGAGGACGCGGCTTGAGTGATCAAAGTAGTTTGGGTTTGTTTTGTTTTTATCAGAAACACTGCTGCTGTTTGAGTTTACACCCATACAGAGAAGGGAAATGGGGACTAATGCAAAATGCACGAGGTGAATGGATGGAAAGGTATTTGCATCTGAAACTATTAACTAGATTTAACTGGGTAAACTGCACGTCATTCTGCATTTTAAACAAGAGTTATATTCTGCTTTGAGAAAAGCTCATATTTTATTTGAACCCTTAAACACTACAAACCATAAAATCTGTGTTTTAACCCCCATGCAGAGATCGTCATTCCTTCTTACATACTAAACACACTTATTGTTCGACAAAGAATAAACCTGACGTTGGCTTTTTGGTTAACGCATTTTTTTTTGCATATCTAAAACCTTCACATGCATTCTCATAATTTCCTTTTGTTACATCTTGCTGACTTGCTGTTGATGCCGCTCTGTGCATCTGCGCTGTCCCTGCAGGCTGTGCTGCCATGTGCCAGCAAATGATTAGCTTCCATGTAAATGGTTCATTAAAGAACACCTAAAGTAAAAGGCTCGGGTGCCCATTCCACAGTGAGGGGTAATTTGCAGGAAATGAGTCCAAGATTCTTCATGTCAACAGGAAGCTAATTGTTGTTTGTTTGCTCTCTTCTTTTAGGGGCGTGATTACTGCTGGCAGTAATGGAGGGAGGGTAAATATATATGAATATAAAAAGCAGTCACACAAAAAAAATAATAACAGAGGGAGAGTGAGAGTGGGAAGGGCAACGAAGATTGCAAGATTGTCATCTTTGCCCACGCTAATGAGAAATTAATTACACCACAGCTGGCTGTGCAGACTGCAGTACTGAGGTCTGGACGTGGGGGGCAGCGATCAGCACCAGAGAAGCTCGGGGGGTCCATCTGACCGGGGAAAAAAGCTAGGAAATGGAAAGTCGGAGAGTTTTGACACCTTTTTTTAAAAAAAATAAAAACCCGTAATGGTCTGGAGACAAAAAGGAAACCATTAAGTGATGATAAATATTTGATATGTTCCCTTTGTCGTCCCAGCTGAACTGTGCGGTGGTGATGCATGTTGACGTGGCTGACATTTAACGGGCCCGCACGTCCCAGTACTTTATCTCCAAAGCCAACATAAGCCGCCGCTACGTCTGCATACTGAGGCATCAGGCGGGCAGGTTCGTGACTGACATTTCAGTTCTCGAGGAACAGAATGACATGAAAGGGAAGCACTTTATTTCCTGACCAGCTGTTGATGAAGATGTTGTGTCTTGGCGCGCACGCACGGCGAGATACGGCCCAATCTAAAACGCCTCGGCATGTTGGCGCAGGGAGAGGGGAGGGAGGGGGGGGTGCCTCCGTGTGCACGGAGAGGGCCGGTCTCCTCTGAAACAGCTCCCGGTAGACTTGATTTTCAATTACATGATGAAGCATTTGTGAGGCGAGACCGATGGCTCTGTAAAACCGCTGCACGCTCCAGAGCGACGCGCCGCGGCTAATTTAGCTTTTATAATGAGATGGCCGAGAAGGGGACGAGAGTGAGGGGGCAGTGCCCTGTGGAGGGACACAACAATGTTACACAGCTGATGGGCTTTCAATGCAGCCAATAATAAGTTAAATACGCTAAATGCTGACACATAATAACCTGGGGAAGAGAGTGAGAGTGCAAGGTCAAGTCTGATAAATGAGGAGGAAAATCCACATGTGTTGCTTTTACCGCCTTTTTATTGGAAAAACAAGGAACAGCTTGGTCCCTGTGGGGTTAACCGAATGCACAACTATTGATTGCACTTAACTGGTCCTGCTCACTAATGAGACACATTTGGCCAGCCGCTGGAAACGTCTCGCAGTTTCAGAGTGCGCCGCGAGCGCCCAAAACAACGCGAGTGTCCAGAAAGATGGAGATCAGCGCCGCCGATGCTCCCCTGCTTGGCGCCGGAGTGACGAGCAGACACGGCCCGTTTTCTCTGCCAAGTTTGCCTCGATGAGGAACCTGAAGTTTTGCCGTTCCCCATGGCACTCATCAGCATGAATATTTATTTAGGTAATTTCCCTGCTGTGATACCACAACTGCTTCAGGGCAGAAGAATAAATCAAGCTACCTGATGACAGCATCCCAGGCCTCCGCAAACATGGAAAATATGGTTATTATTCATATAGTCTGACACTCCATGCTTTTAATGTGAACCAATGTGGTTTTATTCAAATACATTGGGGCTCCGACATGACCTTTTGACCTCTGTAAGTGAGCCTGCCAGTTTTTGTCCCAGTAGTATTCCTGTTGTTTTTGCACAAATCAAAACAATCATGCAGCAGAATGCATTTCAATCTGTGTGTGAATTATAATGCCCATAGGAAACACAGGCAGAAGCAACATATTTATTGGAAATGTACAAATGCATGGAAGGCCACGGGTCAGAGAGATATTGGTTTCTATCAAGAATGGAACGCACTGTTAGTTATAGCTCGCTGGTTTGAGCACGTCTTACCTTAAATGATGTGTCGTGGAGTCAAAAGTTGTTTTTATTGTTTCGGTTGACCTTGACCTCACTCTCACTGACCACGCTGCACCCTCAACAGTGACCACGGTATGAGAAAACCTCCCCCATAAAAATGAAAATAACAGAGCAGAGAGTGAATTTGTGTCCAGGACAAGGTGTGATTTGCTTTTAAAGGACTGAGAACACGATGAACATTAGAAACAAGTGACTTTTTGGGCTTCATCTTCATCCTGATCATGACCAAAAGTTAAACTTTTGGGTGTCGAAGATACTAAATCCCAGTTTTCTGCAGGTCTCATTTGGAAAGCTCTGGCTCTGAGCTGGTTTTAGAACTTAGAAGACACTTTAAAGCCACTTTAAAGTTAAAAAACTACAGTCTAAAATAATGTCATAACCAGATCAAGTATCCAGAATTCCACATCAGGTTCATGAGTGTAAATTACATAAATGTTTATCAGTGTTTATTGTAGTCTGGTCTCACATCAAATATAATCAAACTCAATATTGAGGCATTACTGCTCAGGCAGTTACTTTATTATTATTATTATTATTATTATTATTATTATTATTATTATTATTATTATTATTATTATTATTATTATTATTATTATTATTATTATTATTATCATCATCTCTTAGTGCTCTTCTTGAAACTGCTCTCTCCCTCTTCCTGCAGGAAGAAGGAGAGAGCACGTCTGGCTGAGCCGGCGTGCCTAATCAATGAGTCTGATTAAGAGGTTGTTTACCAAATGGCTGGTACTCTGTGTCCTCCTCACATTGTTTTTCTGGGGCATGGCCCCTGCACAAATGGAGGCTGCGTCATCTCACCTCCAAAAGGGAGGCGCTCGGAGTGTGGATTCAACAGGAGATGATGTGTGTGTGTTAAGACCAGTATTTAGTGCCAACAAAGAGCTCTAATTACCGCCATAACTGTGCTGTCCAAGTGGTTGTTTCATCACGAGGAGAGTAAGTGTCTGTTGATGTCCATGTTTTCAGTTTTCAGGGAGGAAATATGATTGCTAATTGTGTGCTCATCCATTGCAATCGAGTGGTGATTAGCACGGAGGATGTATAAACAACAAAAAAAGACTAATCAGAGCAAACCAGAATGCTTCATGAGGAGGAGGAAGGTAAGGAAGGGGCAGACGAGCGGCCATTCGTTTGGGAACAAAAGTGCTGGTTTCCATCATGTAGCTAGCTGGAGCCAACACCAAGCAACCCCAGAGTTTCTGTGAGTGTGTGTACACTCTTTTGAGCCCCTGAGTGTGTGTGCTTGGGTGTGTGTCCGGACTAGAGCTGCTGTTATGCTTGACCAGGCAGACTGTGTGGGCTGACACGGCGGACAGAGAGGGCACCACAGAAGGAGAACACATTTAGCCTCAGAAGGCTGCCTCCCTCTCAACCTGCTGTTCAGCTCCACTCTAAAGATCTTTCTTTCTTTCTTTCTTTCTTTCTTTCTTTCTTTCTTTCTTTCTTTCTTTCTTTCTTTCTTTCTTTCTTCCTTTGTCTCTCTCTTTTTCTTTCTTTTCATGTGTGCCAGCATACACCCCCCAATCCCTGCTTTATCCACAATAATGAAACAAACTTCAGAGATTCAGTTATTATGGAGCTCTAACCTCATTCCACAGCACAAACCCATTTCGTTCTGCAACTGTGACAAAATGTTTCCAATGGAAACAAACAAGTACATTACAGCAATGTCACAGTTACCTTACAACGTTAAATTCCACACTGTTCCAATTTCCAACATGACTGTGGATGACTGTCGCCTCAGCTCAGGTAATGTCACCTGTTCCACCAGCAGTTACGCATAGATTCATGTGGAGGTTACGTCGAGAAGTAGATCCTAGAAGGGAATAAGTTTAAGGTAAATGTAAGAGTGTTTTTTATTGTTGGAATTTGAGTGGCAATTTTGCTTTGCAAACAACAGGGGGTGCTCCAGCTCCCTGGAGGAGCTTATTTTTGATTGGCTGCACAATAGTAACAGAATTCAAATAACTGAAAATCCATCCACAGGTGATTCCCTGATACCCAATATAATTAGTTACTGTATCAAATTTGAGTTAGTGACCTGCTGCTGCATCAACAGTACTGATAATTAGTGTTACAGTAATAATTATGTTAGACATTTACCTCATTAGCATATCACTGAAACCCTGCTGCCTGCTCTTACACACTCTTTTGTTCTTTTACACTTTTTCATAATTCATGTGTAGAATAACTGTTTCTCCTTAAGTAAGGTACTAGAGTCAAGTGAAGAATTAAAGCTCCCTTTAATTGGGATGGACATATTATCTGAAGCAGAAAGCCGGGGGTTAATGGGTTAACATTAAAGAAAGCCCAAAACCCATCGCAGTGCTTCTGAAATTTAATCTTCTCTGGATAAGTTTAAGGCTTTGTCATGACTATGCTAACAGCTACTCCTCCTGCTGTTTCTCTTTCTGCTTTTATTTGCTCACCAACACTCGGCTCTATTTCAGACTTTGTCGATCTTTGGGTGTTTCATCAGTTTCCAGCGGGTTTTGCTATGAATAGTCCTGCAGCTACAGTGCTTGATACACAACAATCTCTCCTTGGCCGCGATGCACACTGTTTTTTTTTTTTTTTTTCCCCAGACAACTTGCTTTGCACAGACAACAGTGCGGGGTTTCCACGTAGATTAAAAAGAGACTTCCAAATAGACTGGAAATGTGGATGAATGTGCTCTATAAGCACAGCGTGACTCATCTGCTGCTGTGGTTTCTGCTACATCTGCAGTGTTCCGCTTCACTCCCAGCTCATCCACCGCTAAAGCTGGCTGAGACCCTCACCTCGCTGCACCTGTGATGTCACCTATCTGCCATGTGGTGAGTACTGGTGGGACTTGACCTTGAGACGTCCTCGCGACAGCGCCGACGGCAGACCGAGATTGTGGTTCCCTGTTCTGGCGCCGCACCTGAGCGAGCTTGACGAACGTAGGAGTTCAATTGGAAATACACAGTTTACATCGAAACTGGGTCACAATTAAACCCATAGTTCATTACCATGGCGACGGAGGTGGTACATGCCGAGCTGGTGTGCTGTGCGTGAGGACGTGTGTGTTGTTTTGATGTTGCCTCGTCCCTGTTTGTCTCCACGCTTGTGTGACTCTGCTTTGTCAACCCCTCCTTTTTGGGGGGCTTTGCGCACTCTGCCTGGATCTGCTTGCTTAGGCTAATCCTCAGTCTGTTGTTTTCCTGTACAGACTTTTTGTTTGCCCGAACTTGTGCTCCACGTCTGCGCTTTGTTTGAGTCTCCGAACTGCCCAGAATCCACCAGAGTCCTCTGATTCAGAGTATCTGCACTCAGCCGGGTCTCTCTGCTGCCGCGATGACGCGCGCGGCGTTTAGGTTCTTAACCGCGACCAAGCGAGCCTCCTTTCGATCTCCAGTCGAGGTCTGGCCTGTAATTAAAACTGCTGAATCACATTTCGGCGG
>CAJVRN010000213.1:680000-757500 GCA_911728415.1 Lagocephalus sceleratus
TGGAAACACTGGTGCAAAACCAGCAGCTGTTGTTTTATGCATGTAAATTGAATGAATGAAAGAGAATTAATGTTTCTCTACCCCAGTTAAACATAATGATTGCCTACATGTAACACAATTACAGCCTTGTATACCAGCGTTGATCTGCAGACGGCTGGAATGTAATTGCAAAAGGAGACAAATTTGTATTCCGCCTGCTTCCTCAGTCAGTCTGATATAACGGAGCCTTTAGATTGATAATCCACCCCGGAGCTCGTACCTGGGCAATACCTGAGCTAACCCACGACCCAGATGGTTTAAACCCTGCCGATCTTGTAACATTTACCCTCTGACATGAACCCGGAGATCAATCTGCATCAACGTCAATCAGTGTGATTATCATCACGCGTACCAGATAAATAAAGCCCCCACACTCCGGGGTCCCCTCTCCAGGCGACGTCCCGCAGAAATCGATAGCTGCCTCTGAGGAAAACCCCGGCCCGCACGCAACGGTTTCTTTCCCTCAAATCCTCAGATGTGCGGCGCGGAGATCGACGTGGTTCCTCCCAGCGCTGCTCTTAAATCACACTTGCAGAGGCGCAGGTTAATAAGGTGTGGGAGCGCCGCACCGACCGGATGATCCGCCGCCGCTGCCCATGTTTAACATCAATTAATCCACCTGAAAACATCCATTAGAAATCCTGCAGAAATACGGCGTCACGTATTCGGTGTTGTTTCGTGCTGCGAGCTGGTCCGTTTTCATCTCGCGCGACACATTTTTAATGTGTTCCATTAAATATTTGGGGGAGTTTCACTTTGGTGAGCCATGTGGCGCCGAGAACAGCTTTTGTGTAAATCTTGGCAGGGTATTTAACGGCCAAGTGGAGCTCGACTGAGGTCAAGTGTCCCTTTAAAGAAGATCATTATTTTCAGCTTTTAGAAGCGAAGAGATTTGAGAAGCGCATTTCCATAGTGTTAAAACAACGCTGGCTGAACCCAGGCTTGGGAAATCACACTCAGACCGGACTGATGTTAATTCCCCCAGCTGGTGGTCTCCTCCCAGTGTGTGCCCAGCATCACTCCACACAGGGGGACGCTGGGACGTCCTGATTAGCTGTCTGAACAGCAGGACCCAGCACCGGATTCCTGCGGGAAGTCAGACATTCTGACAGCTCGGATTTGGAATTCAGTAGGAGGAGAACACAGGAGCGCGTGCTGTCGAAGGAGCCCCACGTTGGGGCCAAAGCTAATGTGTTTGTGTTTGTGCCCCTCAGCCTCACCCATAAATCTGCCCTCACGGACCTTTGCTGCACTCAGATTTATGCTCTGCTACGTTGGCAGCCCCACTAATCCGCTGCGATGCAAAAGCTGCTTCTCCTGACGACTCTCGCTTGCTCGACAGCTCAACCCCCGACCATCCAGAAGGTAGAAGTGATAGGCAACACCAAATCAAAGCCAACGTGTCCATGGCTTCTCGTCATTAGAACCCCTTTCGGAGGTGAGCTCCCGGCAGGAAAACTAGAGGGCTGGTGGAAACACACCCAATCTACTGTATGTGCGGGTTTAACAAGCACCACATAATGAGCCATCTGACTGTCCTGGAGGCAGCAGGTGCTCCTCTCAAACACAATCAATTTAAATCTCACGCCGGCGCGACCCCTCATCAGGGCAGATCTCTCATCCTGAGCAGGTCTGATCCACATGCACATCAATCTCTATTCCACTGCCTCCAGAGGTGCATTTATTTGTAATCACCTTGGAAAAGTGCCACTTCTCAGGATTTGAATCCCCTTTAGTGCAAGCAGTATCATAGGCAGGTTACAGGTGACAGATATGGATAGGTGATTGCTGAGGTTTCAGTTATTTATTAGAGATAACAAGGTAAGGGATGCAGATGGAGCGAGAAGATGAAAGGAAAATTACATTTCCTGCAAATAGAAAGGCTCCAAATGAGCCATATTTAGTGAATAAGAATGGAAGAGTGTTGAGTTTGTCAACTCATGTCAATACTCATGGCTGAGCTCAGGTGTCCAGATCCTCCATAAGTTATATAATGTCCATAGAAATCTTTGCAAACCGAGCTACACATGTCATAATAGAAATCTTTCATTTTTCTGTCTTTGGTCCTGAAGTGTTGTTCCAATCTGAATGCAACATGAACCTTGAAAATGAATAACATGAATGTTCCTGTTCTTTGGACACAAATTCCTGTTTTGAAAGGGCCATTATAGTTGAGGACGCTCTATGAATGTGATTTATATTTCTCTGTTGGCAGTACACCACAACATCATTCTGAGCCTCCTGCTCTAGGAATACTACTCTTCATCCGTCCAGTCTGGCTATTAATATACACTAATGTTGTAGCTGGAGGAGGCGGAGCCAACTGGAGTGATTTGAAAAAAACAAGATGTGATGCATTCAAGTACAAGAGAAGAAGAGCAGATGTGTTGATTTCGCAGCGTCAGTGTTCAGAAAGTTCAGCTTATGAGAAATGAACCTGAAAACACGATGGTTTGTGATTAATTGTTGCATTTTGGGTTTGGGCATCTGGAGGTGGACTGCGAAGTGAGAAAAATCTTGTAATCAGCAGGAGAGGCATGGAAGGAGGCGAGGCTGTGAAACTCCAGCGATCCAGTTAATATCTGCAAGAGCTTCAAGACAAATGTGTAACCAAGTGTCCGGCACACATCAACAAATGGCAATTAGGAGGAAGGGGAAGGGCTGTAATAGCAGCAGCAGAAATGCATCACTGTGCCGTATTTCTTTGAGTCCTGGTCTCTTCTCCATGCAATTATGCTGCAGACTTGAATGCATCACCGTAATATCAGGGTGATGTCACCGCCCAGAGCGGAATGAATGGAGTGCTTATTAAATAATGTATTTGTTCTCCTAGTTCATATAATCTTGTGAGAGAATGCAATAAGGAATATTTCAATCTCCATTTGTCTGCTGCATGAAATTGCATTCTTCAGTCGCGCTGAATTAAAACACTATCCCTGCGAAGGAAATTAAAGACTTTGTAAAGCTCGGAGTTATTACAGTTCCTTCTGGGGCCTTATGAAGGTGGCGCTTTTGTGTAAGAACTTTCCCACCATAAGATGGTGATATAAGCTATAGCTACCAGCTACAGCCATACAAATAATGATGATGAAGTTTATTTGAAAACGGGCAGAACTCAATTAAAGGTAATTGCAGCAGAATACAATTATGAGCTCCACGCATGCAAACGGCTCCGGCAGGCAAAAGCAATTATTGACATTATTGGCACCAGCAGTTGTAATAGCATTCTTTTAGCGAGGTTGCTTCATTCCAAGTTGAAAGTAACGACAGCAGATATCATTTTGCAGGTTTCTGAGTCCAGATTGTTGCTGTGGTTATCCAGCTCCGTTATGTCATTACAAATGGACAGCGTGTTGATACAGTTACAATTGATACTCTCCGCTGGCTGAAAGTCTTAAATGACAAATGTATGCAAATATAGACCGTCCTCCATGTATTAATATTGACCCATCTAAGCCCCGCCCTCGGGTCAGGGGCCAATCACATTCATTGAAATACACTCAGAAAGCCAGCTCCAGTCACTCCATAGAAAAGGTTTTGGAAACACTTTTACTTCGGTTTCAGAGACATTTACCTTGTTAAGGTTTTGAAAAATGGTGTTTCAGGGTGTATAATTTTGACACAAGAAATTGCTGCATAAGTCGACAGTATAACTGAATATGAATAGCAGTTTTCTAAAATGGTGACAAGATACTGCTCCTCTCCCTCTTGGACTGGGATCAATAAACTTTATCCTCCAACTTTGTCTTGTCATCCTTTAAATTCTGAATCTACCCTTCCATTCCACAGTTAAGACCCCTCTGATGGCTTGTGTGTAAAAAATGCTCCTTCTGTTCCCTACATTTATATAACACTGACTGCTAAACTTTGCTTTGGACAAAGGTTTGATTGTTTGGTGATTTGTTTGTTTAGAAGTGGGCAGGAATTAACAATGGACTGCGTGTCTGATTTTTTTTGTGTATGCATCGAGCTAATGAACTCATTAACTTGTAATGGTTTCAACTGTATACTAAAGCAGGAAATATGATCACTCCCAAAGGGACAATGGTTTGGTAATGGGCCTGGTACGTCTAATAGGATCGTACATCTTAATGTATGTCAGTGTGATGTATGTAGTTTGGTCTTGTCAGTGCTACAGACACACCAGCATCCACTGGCAAACCAGTAACTGTCTGGATCAAAAAGGTTTATGTAACTGCTTCCGGTCCTTCAGCAGCCAGAGCAGCCTCAAGCACAAAATGATTCTGGGGCTTTTAAAGTCCTTTAAACAAGTTGCATCCCTGACTTATGCTATCCAGGTTTCAGATTCTGAAGTTGGCTTTTCAGGCTAAAATTATTTCTTTGTTGAGAAAACCTGACGATTATGTCTTCATTTAAAGAGCAAAGCAACCTCTCAGAGGTCCGTCTTTATGCTACCCAAAGTGGTCTTTCACCTACACTTTCAGCTCTGGAAGAAAAAATTGTGTGGTTCATTTGCAAGATTTTTGCCAATACTTGCTGATAAAGAGAAAAATAAAAGGAAAGGGAGACAATGACAAGCCTAAAGATGTGAATGTTAGAAACCTATTAAATTTGGTTAATTAAAAATAATACTGAGGTTTCATACATAAGAAGCAACGACTGAAAAAAGTGTCTTGTTGGGACCAGGACAAGTGCCAAATCTTTACAAGACACAAAACATTTTTCAGTTAGTTTCCAAGGTGTTTTGTAGCTGACAGACCACTTATCTAATCAGAAGAGATGTTTAATGTGCTGCTTCCTTTGAACTGGAGTCATTAGCGTCACTCAAACACTCAAAGCGTCTTTGAGTGTTTTGAAAAGCGCTATACAAATAAAATGTATTATTATTATTATTATTATTATTATTATTATTATTATTATTATTATTATTATTATTATTAGCAGCAGCAGCCACCTTAGGGACTCAGATCCAAAGCGATCTTTCCTGTCCTAACAGTGGGGACATTGGCCGAGTCTCGTCTTCCTCTCAAACGCTGGGACACAGCTGCGGGCCGACTCAGGTGAAGTATCACCTTTGTTAATTCTGTGAGCCCGTTCTGTGCTGCAGATCTTCTCAGATGGAGGCTCCATGTGTGAGAATTCTGCTCTCACATCATTTCCAGTGTACTTCTGACGACACTGGGGTCAGAGCAGAGAACCGCCTCACGCTGGCAGGGTGTGAGAGAGGGAAATGAAAGCGTCTCTGACCCAGTGATTGTTCAGGATCATGAACTGAAAAGATTCTCTTGTGCAGTACTTTGATTCACTGTGACTTCCTGCAGTTAACTCAATAAACAATTTCAGGCTCCCAAACGAGTCTCAACTTGTTTCCACATTCACAGTGAGTGCTGTATTTTTATCTGCTAGATGTGGAGGGTTTTGATGATTCCTTGCATCTGCAAATTTAATTAATCGGATCTCTGAAACATGTAATTTTGATTCAGACCTTTGATCAGGCTTTTACCCTCTTGCACCATAAGAAGTAATTATGTTATTAGTTATCACGTCGGCTCAAAAAGCTCCAATGCTCTATAGTCAATATAGCTGTGCTCAAGTGTAAAAGCCAGGCATGTAATGCTGTAGACCCCTAAATCAGAGTAAAATCAAAAGTAAACTTGTATAACACCAGAAGTGACTTTCAATACAGCTGTGATTATGCACTATTTACTGAGAATCAGAATAACTCAGAAAAGTGGAATATTCCACCTTGCAAAGCTGAAAAAGGCACAAAAGACAAAAACTTTTTTCATGAGGCTTTTGTGAAGCTTTTGCAAGGATATTAAAAACAAAGGTAAAGGGATTTCAAAATCTTTTTTTTTTTCATCTACAGCCGATGTTAGCGAAGTCTAAGTCATCCCTTTTCAGATCAATTGGGCTTTGGGAGTTGAGCAGGCGCTTGAAAGACCTGGTGCTCATCTGTGAAGGTCTCAAATCTGCACAACAAGCCTGGTAAAACAGCCACGGACAATGAATACGTATTCATTTATAACCTGTATTAAACCATTTACACAACCAGAAATGAATTCAACTGTGCATATACATAAAACATTTGCATCTGCTACTAAATATGAATAGCTTTCATTTTTCCATTTGCCTTTCAGCACAGAGGCAACATCAAGTTTACAGTCTGGTCACAGCCTGCCACTGTCCAAAGGTGGGAGTGAAAATGATCTGCTGACCTCGGCAGTACAAAACCAAACAGCCAGGTCTCCCTAAGTTTCTAAGAGCTTGTGGGTCTGTGAGCACACACCCAACCCTTGCGGTACTTTCTCCCTGAAAAGCCAGCCTAGAGATTTTAATATTTTACAGCTGTACTTTGATTGCCGGGGCCGTGATCAAATGTTGCCAAGTCATTGTTGTGGAATCAAAAACCATTTTGGATGCAGCTCAGCAGTTATTGACATGTCACAGACGCTGAAATCTTCCTGTTCGATGCGTTAAACCCTCCCTGAAGTGCAACGGGCCTTTTGGCATCAGTGGCTAAACCTTCCCTTCAGCATCACGGCCCGATGCATGTCGAAGCTTCAGGGGCCACGTAGGAAACAAACGCAATCAGAGGGAGAAAGTTTTCAGTGCTTGTTTAAATGCAGACTCTAACTTTTGCTGACACATTGCAGCACATGTTATATGGAGCAAACATAGCAGTGTGGTCAGCGATACACTTTTATGCACATTATGTTTGTTCGCTATTATAATTTATGGGCTGTTCAACAATAAAACTAGATGAAACAACATGCTTCAAATTCTTCCTCCATGCACATGCAAATGTGGCCATCAGCATTCTCAAGGGATGTGCACATGTAAATGTGTTAAAAATGAGGGGAAGCCTGGGTTCAGATAGAAATAAGGGTTGAATGAGAGATGAGGGGCTCAACGGAATGATAGAAGATGAGGGAGGCCTCCACGTAAAGGTTTGTATAGATTTCTTTATGTGAACAGAATAGCTTGTCATGTCTCCCGTCCTGAGAGCTGGAACCTGTCAGATCAATACACCATCAGCTGAAGCACCAATACTGATCAATACCATCCCAGCTGCTGGCTGTGCTCTGATTAAAACATGGTTTTGGTAGGTGGGGTTAATCAAGTAAGTTACTTAAACGACTGATGGAGTTTATTTAGTCACATTCTTAAACTATAGCCTTTGTGTCACTGGAGCAAACCTGTACCACCTGACCTGTGTTTGCTTGAATAATCAACAAAAGACATGAAATGTTTTTGCACATTTCTTTCCACAACACTACAATTTTTGCCCAGGTTAAAGTAAAGTCCTTCTTTGTTCTGTATCACATTCTACTAAAAACAAAAATCTGCATGAATGTAATTACTAAAACCGCGGGAAGATTTAATATCCGCTCACACTCCAGATATTATTATTGAATCAGCACTTCAGCCCCTGCAGAGAAACATACTACAATAACCAGAGAATTCTCTTAACACCTGACAGACAAAAGCTATATACTTGGAGTTCTTTTACGGTACAGATCTGTCATATTCCTGCTCAGTCTCTGGTTATTATGGTAATACAGGGTGATTCTGCACCCCGTGATTGATTTCGTCTGCCAACAGCAACCGTGTCCCATGAAAGGGGTGAAATTACAGTTTTAGGAAGTCACTGCAACCTTTCTTTTCCCAGCTAATGTTAAACTATCAAACTCTTATGGTGGCTAATATTTTCAGGGCTTTTATGCAGATATGCAAATGTGAGAAAGTAGATTTTAGCACTTTACGGGACTGTAAAATTGTGGTTTTTTAGAAATTAGTTCTTGCCTCCGCCTCCAAGTGTGGAGCTCTGGGGTGCAGAGGTGTCTGTCCAGGATGATGGAACCATCCATGCAATCCTCTAAAAGGAGCTAATTAGAGCTGAGATGAATGCCCAGCAGGGAATTTGCCAAGGTTAGGGCCCATCTGGCCTTATTTCACACAGATAACAACAGCAATGAGCCTTCAGCCACAACTAAAGATAGGTCTGACTTATGCATACGACCCCTGAGATCAGATCTTTTTTCCCATCACACACAGCAAAATTGCCTCGGGTGTTGATGTATCGATTATACGTGCAAATGCTTTGCAGCGGGCTTTGTTGCAAGGTCGCCTGTGGTCAGTCTAGGTCTTGGGGCAATTTAGTCAGACATGGGTGTACAAAGGAGTGCAGCAACCTTTTTAAAAGGCATTTTTCACAAGTGTGTGTTCGGGACAAAAGGCCAAATGTTATTTTCAAGTCCCAGTTGGGATATTTTGCTTATGCACAGTCTTGCACTGACAGTGTATTCACACAATGACACATATTTCTACTGTATTGAAACCCTCTACTCCCAGTATTTGACAAAGAGCCTCGACTTTGAGCATCACAAAGGTATGAAAGAAGTCAACCTTTTATCTGAAAATTACAGCAATGCTCTAAAAATCCTCTGCTGGCCAAAAGAGGGGGGGGGGGGGCAGCCTGTCCATTTGACTGGCAGCTGGGATAAAAGAGCGCACAAAATCAGCAAGGCAGCGTCCAAGTGCCCGTGACAAATACACAATCTGTAAAACAAGAACAGTGGAGGTTTACACGGCGGGTGTCTGTACAGGGAGAATGAAAACGCATTTGTGTTTCTGCCAGTACTCACTTGGGTCCTAGCGCAGCCAGATGGCTGGCGATGGTGCTGTCTTGATTCCTCTATCTGGGGCAGCTAAAATAGATAATTACACACCACGGTGCCAAAAACGGGCTGCAATGCATCAGCAGAAGTAGGTGAGCGCGAGCCGGCTCATATTAGCACCAAACTGAATGAAGCAGCAGCCTGAATGGGGACAACAATGTGTGTTTAGCACCTTTCTGGCAGAAATCTGAATGCTCCATAAACACATTTATGGAACTGCAGTTATGTTGATGATGTTTAGATTGAGCAGCAACGAAAGTGCAACAGTTTGGAAGCAATTTTCATTGTAATTTTCCACTTAAATATGAGATGTTATACGAAATAAATACTTTGCAACGGTGCTTCAGAGTGTGCTACATCATAGACTCTCATGTCCTTGCATTTCCTCCTCCTTCTTACCTCAACTATGAGGCATAAAGACAACAGTAGGGCCTGAAAATGTTAACCATGAATTAACTCGTCATGTCAGCTCAATGCTAGGCCGATCCCTAACGGGGGACTTATCTGGCAGAACAAAGCGGGGACACAGCAGATGGGGAGGAGTTGAACGCTTCGATGTTTGGTTAGCACCGGGCGGCTAACTCTCCTCACTGTTTGCGAGCATCCAGTCGCTGGACAATGAGATGAAGGGCAGACGTACAGAAGGACACACAGGACTGCTCCACGCTGTGTTTCTGTGAAATGAGAGGACACCTGACAAGGCCATAGCTCTGCCCGGCTACACGGCCTTCAGAGAGGATCAGATCACTGCGGAATAAGACTCGCAAGGAGGACCAGCTGTTCGTTAAACAGTCCTGCTGCACTGATTGTAAGACTACTTCTGAATCATGATCTGTGGCTGGGGACTACTTAACCCTGAAATTAAGGTGTTTACCTGGCCAGAGAACCTCATTGCAACCCCCCCCACAAGGAGGAGGCTGCGCTCAAGGAGCTGCATGACATGATCAATGAGCTTGAAAACACTACCGAGACTTTAGCCACTGTAATCTTCAGAAAAATACACCAAGACTATATGAGTCTTGGTAGTCCCAAGGGGAGTACAAGAGATCCTCGCATGAGCTACAAAAATCCATCTTCACTGCAAAGAGGGCCCACTCAGATCAGCTCTCTCTCTCTGAGCCTCTACCTGACTAACACTACAGCAAAACCACAACATTCACAGATCCCAGAGAAGTCGCCCCTTCAGACATCCTCACCTTCTGCAGCAGGTTTGACAAACTAAACATGCTCCCTCTAAAGCCCCTGCGACCCCATGGGACATTGTCTTCCAGGTGACACACACAGGTCCTGAGGGTTCAGCAGGTGAAGCAGGTGAACCCCCACAAGTCTGTAGGACTACACATCCCCCCCAGAGTCCTGAAGGTGCTGGTGTATATATATAGACATTGTCAACTTGTCCCTTACCAGTCCCCCAAAAACATTCACCCACATTGAGTGACTTGACTGCTGGTCACACGTAATCACACATCTGTGTCGACCCACTCTGTGACACCTGAACACCAGCAGGACGTACGCCAGGGTACTTTTCTAAACTATAGTTCTGCCTAAAACACCATCCGCCCCGGCAAGCTGACTGAGGTGCCGACAAGCCTTCTGTCCCAACTCTCACCTGTAATTGAATTCTGGACTTACTGACTAGAAGATCACAGGTGATGAGAATGGGTAGGCAGGTGTCTGCCGAGCTCAGGAACACCCCAGGGCTGCTGTCTCAGCCCCCAAACTCTTCACTGTACACACACTACTGTGTCTCTACCCAGAACAATGCCATCATCAAATGTGCTGATGGCACCACCACCCTGGGGCTCATCAGAGGGGGAGATAAGTGGGGCTACAGGAATCAATAAATTACATCCTGGTTTATGGAGGAAAAGAATCTCAGCCGCCACAAGAAAAAACAAAGGAGATACTAAGAGCCTCTCTGCAGCCCCTCAGTATTGACTGAGAGAGAGGGCTGACAACCACAGATTCCTGAGACAGCAGGTAACGTCAGACCTGAGCTGGACTTTGAACGCTGCTAACAGAGGGGGAAAAAAGCCCAGCAGTGGCTCTATTTTAGGCTGCTAAGGAAAGCTGGACTGAAGCGTCGCCCTCTGACCCAGGCGTATAAAGGACTGATAGAGAGCATTCTCACCACAGCATCGCTGGCTGGTAGGGCAACGCCACACATGCAGAAAGGAAGGCTCTTCAAAGAGTCAGACTGCTGAGAAGACCGCAGGGACTAATGTTCCATCTTTGGACTCTACATACATACAGCAGAGAGAAGATCAGAGACTCTGCACCCAGCTGACCTCTGCTCCATCACAAACACTGCACATACAAGCTCAGACACTGCAGAGTGGACACTATAATCACACACAAAACACACTTCTTTAATAGCTTTTGCCCTCTGACCAAAAAAAAAAATCACCACAATACTTTTGATGCAGCGCAATAACTCCTCACTTCCTCAACATGCCTTTGCGTATGCAATATAGAGTGTCCAAGTCATTTCCCTATCTGACAATATTTGTTTACTCATACAGTGTTCTAATTTATTTTGTTTGTACATTATATTTACTGTTGTATGTTTCCTAAAACAATGTTTTTTAATTTCTTAAATTGACTAGATTCTGACAGCCTGCGCTCCAATGTGATGATAGATAAAGATCCTTGGTTCTAACACATTCTATACAGCACATGTCAATTTATAGGTCTAGGTGTTCTTCTGTTCGTGAAAATTTTTATATAGCTGAGATTTTTTTAGACCAATTTACACATTTCCAACTTGCGATTCTTTGATTGTCAGTTCTTCTTCTTGTAAGTTTTTTGTTCTTCCTTGTCAGGTCTACCTTCGAGCCAAATAACGTGTTGCAACTCTGCACCTTCACAGGCTTTCAGAATTTCACTTTTTATGATTTTGTGGGTAAACAAGATCAAATATAATGCCCAAGGGAAATATAATATTGATGGTCAGTCGAAAAGAGACTGAATCGCTTCCTCGCAGGTTCAGTTTGACCATCAAAGGGGTTCATAAAATGTTCATATTTTACCGTGACTGTCAGTGTTTTTCTGTTAAGCCACTGAAAAAAATGATCTGAAGGAGCTAAACTTTTAGCTGCAGAGCAGAATTTATATTATTCATGGTGAGCAGATGCTGTATTGAAGAGAAAAATGCATCAAAGTGTTGACCAATCACTTTAGCTGATTGTCGTTGTAGATCTTTTATACTGTTTGCCCATCAGTAGTCAGGCCGTTTTGCCAAAAATGTCATTGAAAAAAATAGGAAAAGCTAAATGCTGGCATGAATGGATGAACACATTACTCAGCAGCATATGACAGTATAATTTATGGCACAAACTGTTATATCTCCAATCTTTTACCTCGTGGGGGAATGTTGTCCTAAGGAAATGAAAGGATGGAGGTGACAGACAGCATGTTAAACCTCCACAGGAACAATCTTCAAAAGAAACATATGTCTTTTTGAGGAAAATGTGGTCCTGTCTATCTGGAGCAGCACAGACCAAAGCTATTTTTTATGTGAAGTGTCGCTCTCCTGAGATCTTCCTTTTTCCCCCCAACTGCATCACTTATAATGTATGGCCACTACAAAGGCAAATCAGCCAGGAGGGTGTTTCTCATATCTCCTTGGAAACAGAGGCGAATAATAAAATGTCCTTCTCTCATCGGTCCACCCTGTCGGCTGTGCATCCCCGCGTGAGTGCCCAATACATTAAACTGAAAAGAGCCCTGGGTTAAAGGGCGTACTGCGTTTCCCTTGCGGGTGACAATTCAGATCTCGGACCACCAATGACTTGTTAACCAGAAAATGAATAAGAAGTCAACCAGGAGAAAAAAGCTCCCAGGAGCTGGCTGCACTGATGTGAGAAGGTCAGGAGGTCAGCTGCTAAACTCCTGACAGCAGCAAATATATAAGCAACCGCTGTGAAAATAATGAGGAGCACAGCTCAGAGGACAGATTTGTAGACAAGCCTAATTTATTAATAATCTCGGGCGGTGAACAAGAGATGTTGAGGATCTCGCTTTGCGCTGATTGCTTCCTTCAGCTGCACAATCACGACAGAAAAGCACAGACGATGTTGCGAGGTGGTCAGGCGGAAAAACGAACATGTCAGTCTTCAGCCGAGAGGTTAAAATATAGTTGCTACAGCTCCGTCTCAGCTAAGAGCGTGTGCAAGGTGAAACGTCCAGGCCAGCTTCCAGGAGGCCCTCCTCCAGACAGCTGTCTCACCAGGCGTAAACGGCTAATGCCTTTTAATTTCTGCCACAGCGTATATAACGCAGGGATGTGATCAAACCGCCTGATTAAATCTGTCCTTGTGTCCCAGTGGGAGTCGCTGTCATGTAGGGACAATCACAGAATGATGCCAGTTAGAGATCAGCCATGATGCCCTCGTGTTGCTTCATTTATGAAATTGTAATTCAGCAATTTGGTCCACTTTAAACGGCCCAGATTTGCTTACCTCAGATGGATGCAGATGGACTCGGGTACACCTGAATTTGGGGGGCCAAAGAGGAAAACTGATGTAACAACAGCAGCAGCGATCTGATGAAGCACAGTAGCAGAGGTAGGACGAGCGTGAAGCGCAGGCTCTCATGGTCACGGGAATATTTATCATGGTGGGTGTTCAGCCGGCTGAAAGAGATGGATTTCCGTTTTCAGTTTGGGTCAATCAATGAGCCGTGTTTCTGTCTTCCTGATGCTTCTTACTGCTTCAGGCTATACTTTCCTAAAAGGCTGTAACTGTGTCACTGTACACCTTTCATCATCGACCTCAGCTCTACCTGGATAGATCATGAATGACCCTGACAACCTAGATTAGTTAGAATATTCAACATGATTGGAATATTAACAGTTTGTGGGGCTTCCATGGGCTCCTTCCCTTCCCTTCCATTCCCACGCTGAACGGGACTAAACTCCAGCAAGCAAACATCAGGAACCTTCAAGCGAATCAGGGACACAGCTTCTGGATTTAGTAGCTGAAAAACAGGATTAAACCTATAAACACAAAATAAAGAAACCAATAGTGGAAGCACAAGAGCCCATGCTAATAAGAAAATGAACATGATAGATCCAAACAGAATCAATTAAAACCATGCAAGCTCTCCCTATCAGTGTTTAACAAGTTCATAGTTCAATTCACAGTTGTTATCATGAATTAGCTCGTAATTCAAAAATGGTGGACTAAGTCCACAGTTCCAAAAATGAAGTTCGTGTTTTTCCTCAATATGTTTCTGCAAGCTACTATTATTGTTGAGTTATTGCCACAGCCCATATAGAACCACAGACAATATTTTTTTTATTTTATTTTATCAGTTTTAATACTGAAACTATGCGTCAGATTTAATCTTCATATCCAATTTTAAATCCTTATCTAACCAGGGTTTACATTAGGGGAAAGACATTTCCCCATGGTTGCTTTAACACTTTGTGACTGCTTGAATTATATTTTTTAATTGTCTTTTAATGAGGAATTACTAAAAGAATAAGACAGCGGTCCTTCAGGTGCAAATATTAATATTTAACAATCTTCCAAAATGACAAAAACTCATATGAAATTCCATTTCATTCCAAAAAGGAACCTGAATAGAGCAATACTGGATAAATGTAACAGACAGGCCCTCAAAGGTTGTAACCATTCACAGTGTGAGCAGTCTGACGGGTCGACTTAGTTCTGTCCTGATTATGACGCATCCAAACGTGGTCCTAGAACACTGGAGCTGTGGAGGACGCACACCTCAAAAGGGTGTACACGCGTATTGATTAAAAATGAATTGTATTGTTGCAGAGTGCAGACACAAGGCAAATGTGTCTGGACTATCATCGGGGGGGTCTTCCTTGTGGTTTATAGCAGTTGGTATACAACACCCCTGGCCATTCTGTGGCTGTGGTTCTTGATTGGAAGAACCTTCTCCTTAATGTCAGGGTGCGGAGCTCTGTCCCTTGGGAGGAGCTGGAAGTACAGCTGCTGCTCCTCCACATCAAGAGGAAGCAGCTGAGCTGGCCCGGGCATCTGTATCAGATTCCTCCTGGAGGAGGCGTCCAGGAGGACACCCCGGGGGAAGACCCAGGGCAGGTTGGAGCGTCACTCCAGCGGCTGGCCTGGGAACGCCTTGGAAATCCTCCCAGCTTTCCCTGGAGGAGGTGTCGGGAGAGGGAAGTCTGGGTGTCCCTGCTCAGACTGCTCCCCCCTGCAACCCCCCAGATAACTACAGGGACGTCAGTCCTGGAGCTGGAATGGTTGAAATCTAGATCCAGGATGAGGAAATGGAGTGTGTGGGCAGGCTGCTGCTCACTGATGGGTTGGTTCAGACCACTCAGCGCCTCAGTCCCGTCGTGGAGCTCTGAGAGACGTAAACAGGGACAGGCAGCCAGGCTGTAAACTCCCCTGCTAAATAAAACGGCCAGCCCTTCACACGCGTAAACTCGTGATGAGCAGTGTTTACTCGCCACGACACCATTGTGGCACCAGTGCTCCAGTTTCTTGTCCGGAGACGTACGTTGGAAAAAGCGATGGTGGATCAGACGACTTGCGAGGCTCAGCCGCCAGCCTGACTCCACCCTCGCCCTTCTTATGTGTCTTCTTATGTGGCCGTGATGCAGGACAACCATGTGAATGTACTTCTGTTCATAGGACGGACTACAAAACTTGACAAACATAAAAAACAGGACGTTCCATCTGGACAGAGGAGCTCCAGCGTATGCACACCCGGCCGTCTTAGAATTTAAGACGCCATCAAATGTTTGGTTTATGCTTAACGAGGCTTTCTAATTAAACGGAGTTAATTGATTTCCATAAATATCTCTTCTCCAGCCTGCAGGAGGGTCCAATCAGGAGGTTGGTTGCAAGAATCCTGGATGAAAACCTTACATCCACACACCCACAGTGGGACGCAGCATCATCACTAAGGTGTCAGGATGGACACACTCGTGTGTGTGTGTGTGTGTGTGTGTGTGTGTGTGTGTGTGTGTGTGTGTGTGTGTGTGTGTGTGTGATGCTCCACCAGTCCTTTTCCTTCACAGTTGTGGAGGGGTTTTATGCTTCAGGGACTGAGGAGATACTGGTGCTGGAAGTCACACATGTGGATGTAAAAACACAGTTTTCAGTTCAATTGAGAGACTTAATTGGATCTCAAGATTCCTGTTCGTCACAGTCAAAAGCAGTCATCCTTCACATGTGCGGGAAAAAAAAAAGATGGTTGAGCTGAGGAACACAATGAAGATCATCAACACAATGAGCAATCATCACAGGCTCCCAGAGCCTGTGATGATCTAAAGGTGTGAATGTTTGCACATCTTTTGTCTTTTGTCCATTGATCAGTCTCCTGATAACTCCTGATAACTGGCAGCTGCCCGCCACTCGCAGCCTTTTTGTCCCCGGAGGAACATTTGTTTTGTGCAGGAATGAAGTGAGAACAATGCTCTGCTTTCCCCAAACTTATTGGTGACACTCCTAATTCATGTTACCCCCACTGCGCAGTCCCCGGGGACTTCTCACTCCCTGTCTTTTATTGATATTTATGGCGTGATGCCGTCTGGGCGCGGGGCCTGTGACAGCTCACTCTCCACAGCAGCTCTTGGACTGTTTGCTGCTGCGCACAAAGCAATAATGTATCTGTCACCTGCTGCCAAATGCCATACGCTCCTCCGTTTATCTCTCTGTTGCTGTACAACACAGCAAAATCTATGTCATAGAGAAAATCTAGCTAGCGAGCTATCTGTGTCTCATCTAGTTCCATCTGTCTCTATGCATTGTTCTCTATTCATTTATCTAACTGTTAAAAAACACATTTTTTATTTAAGCCATTTAAGTTTTGTTTCTTGTGAGTTTGACAAAAAAAAAGTGAAAAATCCAAAGATTCAAGGAATAATGCTGTGATTGGACAACAATAATCTGTTGTATTTTTAATTAGATTAAAAATGAAATGATTATTTTGAGTTTTGTAATGTATAATATATGTGTATATATAATACATAGAATATCTGCATTTAAACAATTTTAAAGTGCAATTTCCTTTCACGACTTTATTCTCAAAATCTCCCTTTGATTGATCAGTTGATTGGTTGACTGATTAGTTGGTTGATTATTGACTGTGGCCCTGAAACTAGTGAAATCTGTAGAAATTAAATCAAAGCTGTGACTGTTCTCCATCGATCAGTACTCCCCAGAACAAAGCCCCACCCTTAAAGAATTCTGGAGAATCTGAAAATGCCTAACCCGACAAAGAAAGTTCTGTTTTCAAAAGTTTGGGGTTGACTGAGGTTCACTGGGTAATTTTGTTGGAAACGAAAATCCCCAGCAAATGAAAAAGAAAAAGCTCTTGTGGTGGGGGGATAAAGAGCTGTTTTCTTGCAGGAATATGTAAATGAACAAAGTCTGAATGGGAACCTGACCATCACGTTCACATTCCTTACACATACTTGCAGTGTTTGTTGCATCACCCGTTTCCTGGTGTGAAACGCCATCACACGTATGAAAGCTCAGACCGATCTGCTGCGTTTTATAAGAGCAGTGTTCGAGGCTGTTCTTCCTCTGTCATGGTGTGTTAGCCCCTAACAATGGTTGAAAGACTTGCTGGAGCAGAAAGATTGAAACTTCCTCTTTAGTGGCTGGAAATAGAAGCAGAGCCGTGACAGCGATGTCACGGCAACAAGGCGGGCGTTAAGATGTAGATGGTGGATTATTGGAATGTTTCTCCTGCTGAAATGGTTCCCTGTCATCAGAAACGGACGTCCCATTCATTTCTGCCTTTTTAGCATGCAAACTGTAGCCAATTACAGATGCCTCGAACCTACAGATCCTAACAAGAGATTTTCAGTGGATGGATGACAGGGAGAGTGCTTCTAGTTGGAATGATGATGGTTTTCAGAAGAGGATACTTTGTCTTTGGTTTCCAGCATCCACCAAATGAATCTGAGGGCTGAAATTTCACTGCTTAGTCATTTTTACTTTTCAATTTGAAAATCTGAATTACCAGTGGACCCTCACAAGCGTAAATTCTCAGACCAAGGCAAAAAGGTTGCGCGTTAATCCTTGTGAAAGATGTGGTAATGTGCCAGTATGTGAAATTATGACATTAACAACACGATGATACATGAACAGCTCATTTGTGTTGATAACTGCAAGACAGTGCTCCAGATTTGTCTTACACTGTCTGTAAATCTGCTCCTCTCTCCTTTTTTGCAGGGGAAAACCACAAAGAGGCGTCCAAAATCCAGGCCCTCAAACGAGGCTCATGACGTGTTATCTCCTCTGATTGAGCTGTCATGAGCCATTTGGCTTTGTGCAAAGGCACGCAAGCTGTTGAGGACAAGCATGGCCAGATATTATCAGCCAATGCATCTAAAAATAAACCCAAAAAAGAAGAGGTAAATATAGCCTGCGGAAATGAGTGCAAACTTTTCCTCGTTTCCATTCAAACTTTAGATTTCTGTCTTCATTCAGCTCGTTTTGTTTTAGATTTTTTTTAAACTTTCTCTTAAGACCTGCTGTAATTTTGACTTTAACAGGCTCTCAAAGAAACACTGGCTGTAGTTATATTTATGTCATGTATCAGCAGCCTGCAGCTGCCTTCGTGTGTCATGGTATATAGATGAAGAAAGGAAAGCCCTTATCAAAACGTTGGCAGTATCCATGCAGTCTTCAATCATTTTTTTTTACACAAAAACAATGACAGACTTTAGAATAGAGTCAAGAACAGTTTTTTTTTATTGTTTTTATTGTTAATCTGAGCAGAACCAGTATGGTTTTCTGTGTCCCCATCAAATACAAGCAGTTTTGGGAAAGTTGTCATTTCCTTCCTACTAACTTGACCCCTACATGAAGTGTGAAATGGAAATGGGTTTTACTCCCTAAAAAAGGTCCGTGAAACAATCCATGTGATCTATGAAAGCGACGATGTCTTTGGAGTTAACGGTGCGTATAAATGAACAGGCACATTTGGACTAGCTGCTCAGTACATGCTGCCTTCTCTGCTGCCTGGACTTTCTCTGGTAATGTGGATCAGAGGGAGATGTTGTTTATCCCGTATCGGCTCAGGCTGCTGCTGCCGAACTTGTTTACTTTGTTATTGATCTGTGATTTCAAAAGTGAACCTTGAAAGTTTGGAATCTAACTAGCTGGGAGGATCTAGCAGAGCAAGACATGCTTAATAGCTGGGTTATCCTTCATGTGGATAGGTGTGTGTGTGTAGGTGTGTCCGTGTGTGTGTGTGTGTTTACTTGGAGTGTATTTAAGATAGAGCTACAGGTCTGTCAGTTTTGCACATGTAAACTAAATGATTTACTGCAGGGAAAAGGTCCAGTTTTTTAAATTCCATGTCCAACGCGTCCTTCCGTCTGGTGCTTCACAGACAAGAGACTGCATTAAACGGCCGCTCTCTAATCTTGCCGGTGTGATTGTGGACACAGCTGAAGCTGGATCAGCCATTGTGCGCGGGCTTGTACCATTGTTTGCTACATAATGCCTGCCCGTGCACCTCATTCGGCTGTGACGCCGAGAAAATCATCCCGGCTTGTGGCAACAATGGCGACACACACGGCTGATCTGATTGCAGTGCAGGACCGCTCACTTTCATCGGTAATGCAGCAAAACAGATCATGTAGCCGGAGCTCTTATCTCTGAGATAGATGCCGACAGCGAACACGGACTCCCCCTGCACTTCCTTCCCTTCTCCCCTCCTTGTTCTCAATATTTGATTTCATCTCCTGCACCTGTTTTGTCCTCCGATCCTTCTCTGACTCTTCCGTTTGTCTTTCCACCTCCTCCTGCTCCATCTCTGCCTCTTTCTGTCCATCCGGCCCCGCATCCAATCTATCTTCTCCACCCTTTGACCTCTCCCTCCCTCGATTACCTCAGTCTAAATGTTCCTACTTTTCCCACTTTCCATTCTAACTTAATAGCCTCACTTTCTTTTTTTCCGCTCTTCATCGCCTCTCCTCTCCTCTCCACATCAATCTGCACCCCCCCTTGCACCAATTCCGTCTTTATCAGTCCCCCTCCTGCTCGCTCCAGCCAGCTTAAAGAGCCACATGTAGCCACCGTAGGCTGATTTTGAGCAGATAAGTGATCCAACTGATGCTATTTTAAGCCGTGCTCTCCTCTTCCCTTCCATCGAGAGCTGGCTGCCACAAAGAACGACATGAAAGATGCATTCTTCTATCAGAAGCAGCCTTTGTCGTCCTGATTGTGACTCTGAAATTAGTATAATTAAGTCTGTCGTCAGGGGACGAGCCAGGCTGACAGAAATAGCGCAGGAATAGCAGATTTCTCTCCATATGCTACCACTAAATGGATGATTTAATTATCTCACTGTCTTGTCAGAGGACTTGGAGATGGTAGAAGACAAATACTTATATTTTGAGCCCGTAAATTTCAAGATTCCTTCTCCATTTACGTCTCTGTGTGATCGCTCACAGGCTCCGTCTCGGTGAACACACTTGGATATCTACTGGATATTATCTGCATGATCAGTGAAATTGCCCGTAATGTTGCTTCATGAGGACTGGGATGGGGAAATGATGAGTTCAGGAGGAGTCTCAGGGAAGGCAAGAACACTGTCGGAATAATATTTGCTCTGTTTCGTTATTGCAATATTCTCATGTTATCAGCCAGCAAATGTCGGGGTTCACGCAGACGCTCCTCCTGATGAGACCTTGTCATCTGTGAATAATGAACAAGAAATCAGGTCTTTCAAGTTTGCTCAGGGTTTTGTTCAAAGTTTGTGGAACCTCACCTCTCTGCCGTTCGACTGTGTCCTGGTGAAGGTGGAAATAGTGCCGACCCGTTATGTTCAGCCGTGGTCTAACAGACCTTTTCTTGTCTGCTGTGTTGCAGCAGAAGGTCGATATTGAAGGACGTGACTGGGCCCCTTTACGTGATCGTGAAAAAACGATCGTTCTCTCACTTCCAGAGTGACTCAGTCATTTACGTGATCGTGTCGGCATCGTGTAATATTATATATCCAATAATTACATATTTATGAATTAAATACACTAATACATACAGTTTTTGTTTGTCTGCTTACTACCATCACCCTAATATAATTAACAGCTGTCAATTAATAATTAGCATCATTTTTAGCTGCTCTAGTGGGATGTATTTTGCATTAAGGAGCATCAGTTGGTCACTCCTTTTCCCAGTGCATGATGGGATACATTAAATGTACAGCCATCCTCACTTAACTTTATGACAGTCCTACAAAATGGCGTGCACCTAGTTAGTGCACCACTTAAGAAGTAGGGAGTGAAGGCAGAGCGAGACCGCAGAGTCCACCGTGGTGGAAGAGATAAGATGTTCCAGTCTTACATCACTACCTGAGAAATAGATCTGAAACACGCACTCCAGAGTTTTTGGACTATCGAAGTGTCAGATCTGAGTATTACGACTATCTGAGTTATTGGATTTTTATGATCCTGTAAACAGGTCCGGTGGAGGGGTGGAGAGAAGGTGTCCCTCGGCTAACGTCAACCCAGGATGTTCTGATGCAACATCTGGACCCAAAATGAGAGTCGATGAGGAACCTTTACTGTACAGAATGCCATGTTTATTGGTTGCCATACATTGTTAAAATGACTATATGCTTCTGTATCTAAAGACTCTGAGATGGATACAGTCTCTAGAGGCAGCAACACGTGCAACACAGGGCAACTCTCGCCGCAGATGTCGGGCAAGCAATCAGAAAGATTCTGGCAGTTTGGGGTCAGAACACTTTGCTTCATAATGATTGAGTCATTAACGGAATTAAAGTGTTTGTGTGAACGCGCTGATGAGAATTACCCTGTTCTGCAGAGTTGATGCTGTATTTGATAATAACTGTGGAGGAACAGCAGACACTATCAACACATTTGTGCTTCTCTTTTTTTTTCTATTTTCATCAGTTTTTCAACATGATCTTTTCACACCAACAGACTAAGATAAATCTGTTATAAATTTTGTATACCAACATGCTCACAATATTTTTTTTGTGTGTTAGAACAACATTGATCGGAACAGTCACACTTCCCTTCAGGACGGCACGTTCTGGGAAAAAAGAGAGACCTTTTTGTTCTTTTGCCGTTCTCTGAAACAGGAGCATCCTGCCGTCTTTTTCGCAGGCCACGGCGGAAGGTCGGGAAACAAAACTCACAGCCGGACACTCCGGAACAACGTGAAGTGACAAACAACATCAGATCACAGCTTTTGCTCTTTTTCACACATCACAATTGACCTAAAAACAGATTTATCACAACAATTGTAGCTGAAAAAAGTGAACGTTGTGTGCTCTGAATGTGAAACCTGCTCAGCATGTACTACAATCGTATATTATTAATATCATCGTGTGTTTCAAATACTTTCTTGCTTGTGTGTCTTGTTTAACTTTATACATTGTGCAAAAATTCATTCCGGAAGGCCACCAGGTGTCTTGGTTTAGTTTCACTCTCAGCAGAATATTCTGAATATTGTACCAGAAGTTCCTTGGATATCTGATGGGGTTTTCTTTATTGGATGATGTAAAAGTCACTCATTATAGGATTCAGTAAAATTGACAAATTCCCCCTGTGGACGCTGCGGGTACTGCAGGTGAAATAAAAACACGTTTACCGTATAAAGGCAAAGATCTGCGCAACAGTTTGCTCTTGAAAAGGCTTTTCACATGACAGTATCTGGATCAGATCACTTTTAAACGACCACAAAGGAAATGTTGAAACATCTGCATGCTTTTCCTTCCAAAAATGAACCAAATAGAAAGTGTCACTCTCGTTATAAAGGGCAGGAGAACCAGCATCTGCGGCAGGGGAGCTCCATCACAAGCCCTCGTGGTTTGCAACGTGGTTAGCGGGAAGCTGCAAAGTTTAGGATGAGGATTTATGTTGCCTTTGGAGTCAAGCAGCAAAACAGCTTAAATTCTTAGAGGTGTTTGCATTCTCAGGCGCTAATGACCTCATGCATCTTTATCATCAACATTTGATTGGAAATGCGCCCTCTTGAACATCTGCTTTGAGGCTTTTTTTTTTAGCTTTCCTGCTCTAGTGGGACATAATAAACTGGATTGAGATGAGCAGCCGAATGTAAACGTACATCTTCCTGCGTCGGTAGTTGTTGTCACATGTTTGCTGGAAGGAGCAGACACCGTCATCCCTGCACTCATCTGCAAGCTTCCAAGCCAGGCTTGACCATCTGATTGGGATTTGTTGCAGCGGGCTCCTCAAAGGTCACACCACGGGTTGTAAAGTGTCCTGGCTGCATCATCAGCATCAGTATCATCGCGTCTTCATCGCTGCTGACAGCAGGTCAGACAAGCTGGTGCTGTGGAAAAGCTGCAGCTCCCCGTCTCTCATAGAAGTACAAATATACGCCACAGGTGTGTATCGCGTCTCCCTTCACCCCCATAATAAAACAAGGGTGTCCGTGTTGCATTAGCGTTTGTCTACTGCGGAACTAAAACCAGCGAAGCAGCCACGACTCACGCGTTTTCACGTTATGTACAGATCCTATAATACATAATTCTGTTTAGATATGATTTATGGGCTTTATATTTGATAGAGTAGATTCACCTGTATTTTCAAATAATATGACTTTAAAATGATGATGATGTACAAAAATAAATAGCATTCGCTGTAGTGACAGAGAAAAGTAAATGTTCTGCCTGTTTCCAGGGGCTGGAGCTCTAAATATGTCTTCCTCTACCAGCCGCTCCTCTCACAGTGCAGGTTTGGGCAACGCATCTTTAGAATCCTTTAGATAAAAAAATTAATCTGATAAAGGATGATTTAATCTACTTTTTAAAATTAAAATTCCCATGGAAAGAAAGCTGTTTTAATAGGGTTTAACTCTGCATACTCTGTTATACTTTGTGCTTGCTTTGAATTCCGATTGAAACTTTGTGCTTTGCAGAAGCAGCGATTGTTAATACGGGCTCCTCTTTGCTTTCATAAGCACTAACCTGTAATGATGTTTTCTTCTGTGGAAATGACTTTCTGCACTGTTCTCTCATACTTTAGAACGCCTTCATACAATGTTGGCAAATCTGTAATTATTTATAACCTCTGAACTGCTGATTTTGACCTTTTTCGGTAATAACTCCATTTTTACTCACAAACTTCCACCAGCAGCTTTTAATAGTCTTTTTTAATAGGAAATTAAAGGAAAAAAAACTTTTACCAATAAAGTGTTCTGTGTTTGAACTTTCTATATTTCATATATTAATTTCTTTTGCCAGTCTGCTTTGCATGCTATTGAACTCCATTTATAGATATTTAGATTTATAGATATTTACTCTTATATTGTCTCTCCTAAAACAGAGATCAGGATTGATAATACTACTGTGATCTGGGTACAGACGACCTTAAGAGGAGCTTCGGAACTAACGTCAACCTGTTTTCCTTCTGATTTAGTGTGATCGATAATTTTACTTCCCCTTGTAATAATAAACGCCCGTGCATGTAGATTTAATCCCGTAACCTAAGCCCTGAGCCTGGAATAAACACCAATCGATCGACTGGAGGGATTAGAGCCTTCCCTTGCTGCACTCTCTGCTTCTGTAACAACGTGATATTAAACCCTGCGTTTATCTGCGACAGAGGGGGCCTCAATGACGGCTCATTTCACCAAATACACCAAAAACCCCAAACCAAGCAGCCTGATTGACAAATAAAATCTACCGCCACCATCACCATCCGTAACATTTGATTTGATATTTTAAAGGTTTGGTCATCCTGCTCAGATTTGCACTTCAGCCTGCCTACTGGAAAAAGTCAAAGTGATTGCAATTGAACTTTATCACTGATCAGTCTGCAGCTTCCTGTGGGTTAATGGCTGCTCTCACTAGATTTAAGCTGTGCCTTCAGACTCTTTTGCATTCTTTTCTTTTTACATCTTTTATAGAAAAACATGTTTATTCATTTAAATTGCACCTTCAAGTTGCCTCTCCTGTAATCAGTGTAATCTACCGCTGGCTCTGCCTCCACCCCAACAGCTCTCTGGGTGCATTTATAGTGACAAGAGCATTTATTAATAGATTCCGATACACATTTCTCTGTGACCTCCTGGCCACACATGAACACATTCTTGTACGAGGTGTATGCTATAGTGGGTTTTTTTTTTTGTTTGTTTTTTGTAGTTTGTACACAGAAATGTCAGCATGTGCAGTCCGGTAACCCCTGGTGTAGCCATTAACCAGCCTTAGAGGATGTTCTTCCACCTGGAACGGCCCTCAGGGATCAATTATTTAAATCTTTGATGCATTCAGAAGTACACGTACTTGCAGTACATACAGTAGGCCGATACTTCACGCACACTCACATGCACACACACAAGAAAACAGTCTTTTTTTCTCTTTTTTTTTTCTTTTCTTTTTTCTTATTAGCTTCTGTGCAGGCTCTTGACCCGCTGGCATAACGGTGACGCTCCTCTGGACAGTTGATTGAGAGATTACCATCTCGACTGCAAAGTGGATCAAAAAAGCGTGTAAACTGATGCTGGACCTCCTGGCTCCGCCCCCCCCCCCTCCAGTCCTGTCTCAGAGGCGGTACTTCCTCAGCAGGTCCGCCTGCCACATGTACTTCCTCTCCGGGAACCTCTCCGGAATCTTGATCTTGCGGAAATCCTCGATGCACTTCTCCAGCTCCTCCTCCACCGTCATCTTCTCCTTCACCGGGCGCTTCTTGCAGCTGGTGTCGCGGGAGCTGGCCGTGAGCGTGCGCAGCAGGTCGCTCTTCCGCCGGTGCTCGGACTGCTGCAGCACGGCCACGGGGCCCTTCTTGTGCGGCCTGTCCAGCGTCTGGACGTGGCCGTGGGGGTGCGACTGGCGGCTGACCGGCCCGCAGATGACGGTGCCCTGCGGGGAGCCGGCCTCCGACTGGCTCTCGGAGCTGGAGGTGGACAGGTCGTTGAAGGAGGTGCCGCTCTCGCCGTCGCCCTTGTGGTTCTTGCAGCAGCAGTCGCACGGAGGGGAGGACCAGCGCGACGGCCCACCTGGGGGGGGGAGACAAAGCCAGAGATGGATGTGAGGGAATCGAAACGTCTGTCTGGAGCCTCCACGACCCGCACGCGCGCGCCACTTTTTTCCGCCGCGCAAAGAAAGACGAGACAGGGATCCAAAAGAGAGGCGCAAATGAGAAAACAAGGGGAGAAAAAGCCAATAAGAGGTGGAGGCAGAGCAGAATCGCTTAATGCCACCTAACAAATCGAAAGCCATCAGGGATTACTGGTTCCCCTGCAGTCTAATCATAAAATCGTACTGGTTGTCCGGACGACCCCGGCGGATCCATGCAGACGGGAGGAATTACCAGGTCCTGCGATGATATTAAAAACATTTATCCTTGAATTTGTGAGTTCATGATCGGAAATTATTAATAGCAGGACGTTAAAAAAAAAGGTCAACCATTTTAGCACTAAATATTATCTTCATGTAAGAATAATACCTTCATACCATATCGGTATCCAATGGTGTAGATTTGCATATAGATGGATGAGACAGACAATGTTAATATTTTAGGATAAAAGAATTATCTCTGTGTTTAATTTTTCAAATATTTTCTATTAAAGCCAAGTACAGAGCTGAGAGCGAGTGCTTAGTTTCCTTAATAAGGAACTGAAAAGCTCCATTTGACTTTCTGGATCTCTGCTGCTGCAGAGATTTCAAAGTTTTCAGGAGGGTTAAGATCAATATCCTCCCCAAATAACTTTATAGCCCTTTTCCCTGCACAGAAACCTTTAAACAGGTGAATGAGTTCCTGGAAATTAAAGCTCCTGGAAATGTTGCAGCCTTTGTGTGTGATGGATAAAGGCAGGAAAAGGTCGCTGTTGGAGGGGAACAGTGGTAAAAGCCCTGTGTGTAGTACAGTGTTGGTAAACAGTTGTGTGTTTGCCGTCACTTGTTAAATGTCACTTCTGTCTCTTGTTCAGTGCTTCGCTGCGTGGAACTGAAGAGGGTCCAGTCTGGAGCTGCTCTTCTCTCTGATTACAACGCAGCTATTTTGACCGTACCCTGAGAGACTCAGGACATCTCTGTGATCGAGGCCCTGACCAAATCAGAGGTCCTCCGAGGCCACCGACAGGAATCGCTCTCCCGCCCCGACGTGTACGCGTGGCTCGGTGGGTGGAAAAGAGCAACTGGATCAGTACCGATCCTCTCACACAGGAAGTGTCCATTTATTTTTCATGCTTTGGCTTCTGAATATTTAACGAGGTGTCTGTTTCTGATGGACTCGCCTCTGCGCTATCAAACCTCTGAGGCGAGCGCAGATGAAACAGCGGCCCCTCGCTCTGATTTAGAGCTCCGCCCCTCACCATCAGCACTTGGGCTGTTTTCTTTTCATCTGCATCTGAGCAATTCTCTTCAAACGCCACTATAAATACCGTTTCCTAAAATAACTGCCCCTCTGCTCCTACCTGCCTGATTCTCCTGGCTCTCCTTCACATAATTCAGCTGCAAATGTCCCCGTCTGTCACCCAAACTGCTCATTGTTTCATTTATCCGAGTCTTTCCAGGCATTGCTTTGACGGGAGTTTGGGAAAAGTGCGGGTAGCTCTAGTTTGATGAAAGAATATATAAAATGTCTGCTCTTAGGGAGCAAGCATGTACGATCAAGGTCAGATCACTTAAACCTGGGATTGAGAACAGATGATGTCACAGATGTTAATGACAGAAACGGATCCTTCCATCTGCACACATTCAGGATTCCTTGTATTCATTGGATATTTTCCCCATAGTCAGATGTTTCAAAAATGCCTTTTAAAACACCGCCCGGCTGAGATGCAAATTAGCCTCAAACCTGTAGCTTTGTGGCAAACAGCGACCCAGCTAGCAAATTTGACTAAAGACCTCATTTATAGAACCTCAACAAAATAAAATAAGTCACTGAGTGGTGTCTGTGCCCTAACGCTCCGGTAGTGCAAAACCAATTTTCTCACATAATTGAAGTTAAAACGGAAAACTCTCACAGGAATTCTGGGTAAACCAAATGGGCAGAGTGTATCTGCGGATTCATTACAATGAAAATAATAACTGTAAACATAAGTTAGATCGTTGGTTGTGTTGTTAATTGCGTTCGGCTGGATTGCACTTAAGTCCTAAACAACATGCCAGAGAAGCACACACACACCCACACACACGCACACATTTTGTTATGACTATTACGTATTATTACAAATATTATGCAGTATTTCATTATGCGCCATCTACTGGTCATGTCCATTATGGCAGTCTGAGCCTCTTATAGCGGTGTGCTCATTTACATGGAAAAGTTTCAGAACTTATTTTAAAAGCGATGGCAAGATGTCAGAATCCGGTCAAAAACACCCTCAGACTCAGATTTTCATGAGCAGTCAGTTCAACAGATTCGGTTCAACAGATTTGAACCACCGACTTTTATTCATCTGCGTTTGATCATTTTCAAACAGACAGATAAAATGTGCATATTTAAGCATCACATTTCCTTGAAATTTTGAGGGATTTATAAAACAAGCTGCCTTGAGAAAACATTGGTTTCCCAGTCCTGCACGCACGCATAAAAATATCCACAGATCAATTCCATGACGACAGTGTTTAATGACCGTCTGATAGAACATTAGCAGCAAGCTTTTAGAACAACTTTAGCAGGGAGACAAAGCAGTTGTGAAGACAGCAAGGCCGGCTCTCTGGGAAACATTAAAATAAATATAAACCCATATCAATACATTTCCTGGTAAACAAAAACTTTTAGGCTAATAGCTGATAACTTTTAGAGCCAAACTGAGTGATTGAGTAAATCTTTGTGATTGTCGATCACTGTCTACACAATGATAATGGAGAGGTATTTTTGTGTCTGCATAAACGGCTGGGGTTTTTCTTTCTTTTCTTCTTTCAAATGCGACAAAGGGCAAACATCCTCCTGTCACTCACAGCCACGGGCACATCAGCATTTTTAGAAGGATGTGACTTCATAGAGATGTGGCTGCTGCTGCTGCATTAACAGAATTCTAATGTTACAGGGAAAAGTTTTTATTCCATAAGTCTATAAAGTGTCTATTCTTTCCTAAAATTAGCCGCGTGTGATTTTCTAAAATGTATTTTCGGAAGAAGGAATTTCAAAAGAACCTGCAGCCAAGGGGGAAAAGGCAGGGGAAGTCGGAAAAATACATCTCAAATCACCAGAGAGAACTCTGAACACCGAGAACAAGTTCAGATAACAAAAGCCTGTTAAAAAAATAACTTTACCAGATGCATTATGTAAACGCGGTGGTTGTAAACAGGACACTTCAGGGGGGAAACGCTCTCCTTTCGTCTTGAACAAAGCACAAAGACTACAGTCCTTGATTATACAGATGAGCTTCTAGGCCACAGTTACATCATGGTTTGTTTAAAACCTTAAAACATTCATGCCCAATGGTAAGTTTGATACATACCTGCAGTAAAAACAGTTATTTATCAGCTGCGTTCGGTTTTGGGTGTGTGTGATATTCTGTTTGTGTGTAGATGATTTGTTAAACCTGTGTCTTCCTTCAGGGCTGTTTTCTGCACATGCATGGAGCACGTGAGGCAACGTCTCCATGTGACTGCTGCGGGTCTGTCTGTGTGCGTCACAGACAACCCCCACCAACATCATACATGTTTGAGCTTTCACTTGTGTGTACGGGAGTGTGTTTGTGTGTGTGTACAAGCCTGTGGTCACGCCTCGGTGCGTGAGAGACAGAGGTCTTGGAACCATTGTACACGTTTGCTGCTGGGCAGAGAAAAGAGAGGCTAATATCAGGTGGGGCTCCTGTTGCTGCCATCAGAGGTGTCAGACTGTCGGGTCTGCCTCCAGCCAACATCATTCACGCACACGCGCGTGTGCACACACACAAACACAGACACTTGCTGCCTGTGTGTGTTGTGTTACATGTTACACGGTGCAGCATCTGCAGCAGTAGATTCATGTTGTTTCTCTTCCTGGGAGGTATGTCAAAGGCCTGACCGAAGTCTAACGGCTGTCTCTCTCTCTCTCTCTCTCTCACACACACACACACATACGCACACACACACACATGCCCACACATGCGATGCTTCTAACCTGGCAGGTGCTCGGGGCTCTGATGTATTGATCTCAATGACAACCTTGGAATCTGTTCTCAGCTCTGGCCACTAAGTCCTGGCTCACACACACACACACACACATGCACATGCACACACAGTCATCCATCTATCACCTGTCATTTGACTAATATTAATATATTAGTCATTTCCCAAAACAAGACAGCAAGTATAAAATAGCCAGGCGGCGCTCCACACTCTGATTTATTATGTTGTTTCTGGTGATTGAAAGCAGCCATGAAGGCGTCTTCCTCTCAGTTTGGTGATGGTTTGATGGTTTCACAGCCTGAGGTCTGTCATATTCTTTTTTTTCCCATCATTACATCACCACACATGCATATGTGCACAGTAGGTGCATATCAAATTCTACTCAGAAAACCCATTTCTGAGTTGGTTCAGCTCGAGCAGGCCAGAAGCGTGCGTGAGGCTCCACATATTGGTGTCCAGAGCTGTGTTTGACTTATCAGCTGCGGTTTAAACTGCCCGAAATCGCTGTCTGTTTCCATTTGAAACATCAACACTCAAGTTGTGCAAAATCAAAGAGAACAGATCAAAGCGGCAGATCAAAAAGAAGTCTTACAGTGTGATGTAACCCTTTTGCCCATAATGCATTTAATGGTGAGTCCAGACAGACGCCGTGTTGGGCTCATTGTTTTCAGTTACTGTGGGAAAGAAGCTGTAATTACATTATGTGAGCAGCAGTATTAGGCAGTCACACAGAGATCAAAGGGATGATAATTATAGGCAGCCTTCATGTTGGGGTAAAAAGTTTCTCCTCTTGCGTCCTGTCTTGCGTCCCTTCATCGTTTCCCTGTTAATGCCTGTATCGATGGCTTGGCACCTCAGTGGAGGAGTATGGACGATTGCCCTCTGATTGATTTCTGTCATGCAGCCTCTCAGCACTGGGAGGCTGCTCACTCAAGATAAATGATGTTGGCTCAACAAAAGCAAATAAATGTCTTCTGTCTCACTGTCAGCGTTCCATTTGAGTACACCCTTAACTCCCCTGTCTGGATCCATTTGATGCTTCCTTTAGTTGTCTCGTCCATCCGCTGCTTCTGCGGTCTCAAGCGACCAGGATTTGGTTATTTATGAGTATAAAACTAATGTCTGCCAGAGTTCCAACCACTTCGCCATTCCTGATGGGGAAATATTGTTCTCTGGAGGAACGAGACTTTAATTTCGACGTTGTTTTGACAAGTCTAATGTGAGCACCATTGTGTGCTACCATTGTCCTCTCCCACATTTTTCTCCATCAAAACTCGGAATCTCCCAACGTGTCGCTGGGAACATCGTTTCCCCCCCTGAAGGCCTGGCTCAGGCCCAGTATATAATATCCTGCTGCTGCTTGAGCGATCCTCTGACAGCCGGGCTGAACACAGGTGCAATGTAATGGAGCAGATCAGCGAATGTGAGATAAATGTAAATTTTACAACTTTTCTTAAACTGCAGAGTAATTCCACCTGCAGACGTGTGCTCCAGGAAGGGCTGGAAAAGCTCTTAGTCTTAATCTGTCCGGTTCCACTGCATGCTGATGTTCGTACCCAGTTATGGTTCAAACATAGATTTATTGTTCACACCATTCTCAGTTTTAGCATAAAATAACAAATCTCCTGTTGGAGATGTCTGATATTATCGACCGACATTGCCGTTAAAATATACGCTCACACACCATGAGCCTATTATAAATCAAACTCTTTAGATACCTCTCCTCTCAATGAAAATGTAAAAACATCAGAGTTGTGATGTTTGTTACCCAACGATTTTGTTTTTTGGGGGAATAAACCTCACATATATCAGTATCGGTTGATATCAGTATCGGAAATTAAGAGTTGGACAATATCTGTGTATCTGATATGAGTAAAATATTGGACATCCCTACAAGTGCTATGTGGAGTAGTCTGACTTGTCGTTAATCAAGCACAATCATACATCAGTGATGGTTCAGGTGGTGTATTAACGCCTCCGATTATCCCCTTTTGCTCCGTTTCACTCGGGATTAATGCTTTTGTTTGACTGCTGACTTAGAAGCGAATCACTGATGGATCCTATATAATAATCCTGGACAAACTGAGATTACTGCTCAGTCTACCCGAACAAAAACAAAGTGACAGACAGATAGAAAGAGTTTGTTACCCCGTTGGGCTTCGGCACCGTAGAGAATCAATCACAAAAGAGGGAAAATGAAATGCTGGCTGTGCTCGGCGAGATTTTTCTGGCCATATGAGTCTATTTTCTGCTTCAATGCTGATACCAAAATGGATTTTGTTTTAGCTCAGAACCTCATACAGATGCTCTTTGCGTTTGTAAATGGTTCTTTATTTTTTACTTATTTATTTAGTGGGGAAAAGCTCCCAGAGATTATTACTGTCTTATTATGCAACAAGTATTTCATTTAATCACAATTTAGCTGGATACTTTAACTGGGGAGCATGCGGGAGGCTTCCTCCACCTTCCAGCTGTTTGGCCTGTAGTTGTGAGGAGAAACTCGCTTGGACACGTATTGATCTAACTGTCCCTGACCCGGCCAACGAGTGCCAGACGAAGCCGTCAGACCAAAATTCACCTCGGTCATAAATTGCATTCCTAAGCAGGTTGTTCTGGCTGCAGCCCTGCACATTTGCAAGGCTGCCAGTGGATAACAAATCTGATTTCTGTCATTCTTTCACACAACCCCCCCCACTCTCTCTCTCTCGATGCAGCGTAATTAGAGCCCTCAAAGGGATGTGAAATGATGTGTGTGACTGCTCGGATTTTTAAACAGCTGCTTCTCTCGTGGCGTTTCTCAGTATTTAAGGGCTGCTCTCAGGCTCGTGTTGCACTATCAAAGTGAGAATGCCTCTCGCAGGTGTTACATTTCCCTTCAAAGTGATACTACGTGGTGTCAGGAGTTTCCATTTCCAGCAGCACTTTCTACTCTCTCTTCCATCAGTCTTTACATCCATCGATTGTCTTTCACTCTCCTTCCCCCTCGTGTCTGCGTTGAACACGTGCTTCCACCGTGACTGCAGTAATACACAGTAACTGTTGCCAATTCCTGTATATTTTGTCATATGTTTTACGTTGACGGACATGCTCCGGACCGTTTTTAGACTGAGCGTGTAGTAGGAGTCGAGTAGGCTGAGAACAAGAATGACGCCATGCAAACAGAAGCACAAATAGAGCCTTTTCCCTCTAATTACTACTATAATATTAGATCCAGACCAACCACCTCCTCAGTGCAGCTGAGTCAAGGCTACCACCGGGAAACTTTCCTCTTGAATGCCAGTCCTGCTGATTACTAATCAAGCCTCTTTCTGCAAATGCTCAAAAGCTCTGGCCCCGGCCTCCTTCTGCCATTAATTAATAATACTTGTAATCAATTCCTGCCCGCCACATTCAGACTGGCCTGTAAAACATTCATCCTGCTGCAAATTAATAATCATCTCTGGGCACTTGGCGACCCTGGAGTGTCTCTCGAAGCACACAGAGACCGACGGGCCGTCAGCGCTCACGCTGCTCCTGTTTATATCAGCGATTTCCTCCTAATTAGCCTGTTTATGGTGGCGCACTTTATAGACGAAGGATGCTTTAAAAAAAAACGGAGCACTTCCTTTTCAACCTTGAGACAACCGCACTGATACCATAAAAATAAAGTCACTCTGAGTTATTTTGCTGTGGATCTCATGATGTGACTCCGTCAGCCAACAGATTTGTGGTAATGAGGACGCGACCCCTCCGGTTTGACCCGGTCAGTGTTCCCCTGCATTAAACTCAAATTTTCATGTGTGAATGTGACTCTGTCGCCTACAGACTAACACGGGTGATTAATGGAGGCGTGTTGGCAGGCGATCCTTCGCAGCGAGGAAAAAATAAAGTGGTTTTAAATCTAAACGCAACCAAGCAGCAACCTGAAGCAGCAGGAAATGCAGGAAAAGTGAGTATAGACCCGCGTAGGGTACATTAACGGAACAGATTAAGGGGCTCTGGTGGACTGAGGTGAGAAGCTTTGTCGGAAAAAGTTAGACATTTAAAATGCAGAATATAAAATAAGTCAAAAAAACGCCCACTGATGGCGCCTTTGTGTGGCTGGTTGTAAAATTAAAAGGTAAACCAACGGATTTTACACAATTACGTGCAATATATTTGCACGCACACACACACACACACACACACACGCACACACACACAAAATACATTTCTGATATTCATACATTTGTGGTAATAAAAGTGCCCCTTTGTCTGCGTTTAAAGTGATCTGGAACCGGTTATCTCTGATGGCAACGTGAACAAACACGCTGTAATCGCCAAACAATTGCAGGGACATTATCACCACCCGGCAGAGCGCTCGCAGGCCGCTATCTCCAGCCCCGTCGCACGTGTTGTCGCGTTCTCCATCTGGTGCACAAAAAACTGGAGCAGGAGGTCTGGAATGTCGATTTCAGAATGGAATTGCTTGCAGATTACTGATTACCGTTACTTCACCCCGATACCAGCCGGGATACTCTGGAATCGGAGGGCAATTGTCTCCGCTATTATCATCATCTGACTGATGGTCTGTTTTACAAGCAGGAACAGACTATTATTGATAACTGTTATCCCCATCCCCTTCCTCTCTTATATCAGTCCCCCTCATTCGTCTGCACCTGTCATGTGACCTCAGATACTGAAGTGTTTTTCTTTGTGATTTTTACAGACGTGCCAGTCTTCCTCCTCCTCTTCCCCTTCCCCCCTCCCACCATTCTAGTGGTGATTTCCAGTTTTATCTTACTCAGACAACCTCTTTTTGCTGCAGCAGCACTGGATCAGACTTTTTTTGGGGTGTCCATAACAGTGAGCAGCGTTCCTGGCCGTGCTCCCAGGAGCTTTCCCACACTCTCCAGTGTTTTTGAGCTTGGGATGCACGGCTACTAAACCCACCTGAGCTTATGAAATATTCACGATCCATGTCCAGGTGTTTTTTCAAGGTAAGCCAGCTCTCAGACACATTTGGTCTTGTGTCTTTCTTTCTATAAAAGCTTCTGCACAATCAGCCTGAAGTGTTTTTGACTTCTCAATCTTTCATTTTCAAACAATGCTCAGTTTATGATGGAAATTTTAACACTTTTCTTTTTTGCCTTGCACCTATATTTTCAAGTTTGAGTCATTATTTTGCCATCTCTTTTTACATCCAATTTTTACAAAAGAAATAAACTGCCCTGTGCACATTCTGTAACCATTTGGAAGCAGAAACAACCTCACTCTTAAAACTCTGATGGGCAGCTCTAAAAACATTATTCAAATAAGTCAAAGCTTATAAATACAGGAGGGAGCACCTCGGGCTACAGACGAAATCAATGTGGAAAAGCAGGACGGATGCTTTGGAAAGGATTGACTGAAGAGTATCAAAAGATTAAGAAAGGGTGGTGTAAACTCTAGAAGGTACGCAGGCTGAAAGGTGATCAATACAACCTTATCGTGGCGTTAAATCCTCTCATGTGCTGACAGGACTTTCTGTGCGTCGCCTCTTTATCTGTTATTCAATCACTCGCTCTTTTTTTCATCCACTCCATCCTCCCCTTTGTCGGCAGGCAGCCACGTGGTCTGCGGTTATTTTCATCTCCTTACTCTGACAGAGAACCGAAGCGGCTCTGCTCGGCTCCGTAAGAGTCATTCTCAGCTGGGTTCACGTCGCCGATGCGAATCCCTCGCCGTGCAGGTGGATGTGAGAGGGCGCGCTCGTGAGTGTTTAACATCTCATCCTAGTGAAGTACCGGAAAACGACGCACCGCGCCAACTTGAGGAGCCCATCCCCCCCTTTTTAAGGCTCCACTCCAGGCCACTTCATGCTAAGTGCCTCAGACTGGAGCGTCGTGTGTGAAAGGCTCATCACAGTTGTCCCATTTCACCGGGAGAAATCCCAGCAGGGGGGATTTAAAGAAAACAGTACAGGGGAGCATGTGCAAGAAAACGGCATGCTTGGTGAAGGAAAAAGGAAAAGGCAGCTCCCAGAGGAACATCCTGTACCATTACCTGCCCTGGATATCTCTGCACACCCTCTCCAGGCTACAGTTTGCACATTTACAAGCTTATTTTTTCATTCCCCTTGCAGCTTTTTTTTTCCCCTTTTTTGCGCTTCCTCTCCTGCTCATTGTTTCGCCCATTATCCCGTGTATTGTTAAACCTGGCCAAATGGTATGCTTTCTCCGCACCGCTGCTCCTTTTTTAAACTCATCACTGATTCACCTCCAGTGCTGCTCACAATAGCACCCGATCAAGAAACAAATGAGGCCAAAAATGAACACGGAGCAGCTTGAGCAAACAAAATCCGATCCGCGCGCCCGGCTCCACGTCGACCTCGTGAGCGAGCTCGCCTAGCGGAGCAGTGAGCAATACTTTTTGAACGACGTGCATCTGAGACGTGCCATCAGGGGTGACACTGACAAAGCTGGACTGCTGCTCGGCAACGGCTGCATTTCCAAAAGTCACGGCTTTGTGAGGGACTTGGAAGCAGGCGGTTCTGGATGAACACCAGGCTCTGGACAGATTCCCAGGGGCCTCATTAGAGACCAGCAAAATGCAGAAAAATTGCACGTGCTGCCACAAGGATGCACGTGAACACACATGTATGTTGCTTGTCATTGTCTACAACATTGATAGATACACTCATGCGGCGGGGGAAAGAGCCTCGGAGCAAAAAATATTTAAAAGCAAAAGGGGGTGTCATGACTTGCATACATACACCAAGAGTGACTCGTTTTCCAGAATTGTGACACCTAGATGAAAAGAAAAGCAGAAAATGTTCTCTTTTTAGCCAATCAATGGTTAATTTTGAGACCGCTGATGTTTGCTGAAGTGCACATCTGTGTGCTGGATCATTACCTCCAACAGCTTTGGCTGATTGTGACTTTTTGAGGATCACAGTTGATCTCAGACATACTTTCATTAAGCCGCTCATCATGCGTGGTGCGTGTGTGTGTGTGTGTGTGTGTGTGTGTGTGTGTGTGTGTGTGTGTGTGTGTGTGTGTGCGTGCGTGCGCGTGCACGTGCACACCTGCCTGTATGTTGGGAGGAGGCTACATTCTGACAGCCTACATTTAGTTTTCCTACACCTCTGAAACTCCATGTCCTGCCTCTTGGTTTCAGCCATCGTGATGTGTCATTTGTTATTTTTTAATAGACAGTCCAGATACAGACAGGAAGCAGAGTGAGGGTGGAAAAAAGAGATAAAATCAAATTTCTTCCTAAAGTAACATTGTTTCTCCACAGGAGGCACTACTGCTGTTGTCACAAAATAAAATAATAGACCATGCAGTTTATGAACCCCAACAGATTAAAACTACAGGAAAACAAACATACAGTCATTCCCCCTCTGTGGTAAAATCTAATTGATTTATGGTTAAAATACGTTACTCAAGCCCAGACATGTGAGAATTTCTCTGTTTATCCCATCCATCATTGATCCAAATTGCATGCAGAGGACGCTGATAAGCTTCAAAGCATCCCAGGCTGAATATAAAGCAGCACAAATGTATTTCACGTACCTTCCAGTCATGTGGCATTCAGTCAGATGTGGCGTAAAAAGGCACGCGTGTATGCAAATGCATGTTAATCTGTACACAGCCGGCTATTTCTGGCATGAAAACACACTTTGTGGGTTTCCCACAGGTGAATTCCCACTGTGAAGTCCCACTCAGACACTAGCTGGTAGTGATCCCACAGCTCTGCAGGAGGCGCTCGCTTTTCTTAGCGTTTACAATTGAGCATTGCAGCGTAACAGCTCCGAATGTTTATTTTGATTGACACTAATGGGTGGAAAAGCCCACACTGGCAGGGAGTTCAAGTCTTTAACAACATCCCAAGAATGCCTGGGATGAGCACTGGGGGCTCACCAGTGTCCCACTCTTGTGTCTTGGGCTGTAGGGGTTTGCAGCAGTGACCACAACAAGCTTCCACTCTGTTGTCCTCATCATCACGTTGACGCTGATTCAACTCTACAACCGGCTGCCCCAAAAAACAACGACGCCAACGCGACCCCTCTCAAGGGTTCAGATTGGAGCGCTGCTGCCACATATGCTCACTGGAATTAATTATAAATGTCCAAAATATGTGGACATGAGCCCTGAAGGACCACAGATTTTATGAGAGGACATTTGCATTCAAGAGACACAGGCCCCAAAGCTTATGCAACTTGGTGATGTCAGAGGTACTGTAACCCTCTGGAAATTCAGATGGTTGGAGTTACAGGCCGGATGTTACTGTGGAGCAATGCTCACCAAGCAGGTGTCAGTTCTTACTCCGCCTCTAAATCGCCCAAAAGTGTTGCGCTTATAAAAGTTACTGAGGCTGATCAGCGCGGAGGGGAAAGAATGCAACCTGAATGCAGATTTAAAACTAAGAGGCAGATGCTGCGCGCTTGAATGGCTTCAGATGCCAGGTGTCGGCTTCCTGTAGTTAAATTTGTGACTCAGCGGGGGATAAAAATCTCTGGATTTATGTCGTCCTCTTCCGTGGACCGCCGTGCCCCATTGAGCATACGCTGCATTTCACATCCCTGTTGAGGACCCTTTCCGGGCCTCCCCCCGGACTCCGCTGGTGAAGGCACTGCAAGGTGCGAGGAGCGGCAGGTAGGCAGCCCCGGCCGTTACCTGAGCGATGACAGAGTGTAATCGATACCAGGCGCGGTGCTAAACGACGTGTCCCGCCGTTTGTCTCTCTTCATCTATTCCTCGCAGCCCTTTTTTTCCCTCAGTCTTTGCTCGTGCCGCTCTCTATCACATGCTTTGAATTTCGCAGTATCCAAGGCAACGGCCATTCGGCTGCAACCCCACAATGAAATGAGCACTTGTTTAATTTCTCTTTATTACTGCCTCCGTGTTCAGGCTCTTCATGAATAAAGAGAGAAAATGTCTGCCTGAATTTAAAGGTAATCAATGTAAACCTGGGTCTATCAATAGCACTAATTTTCTGAAATTACCACTTATTGCTCTTAAAATGATACTTCATGCAGTGCATGTTGATGAATTACCCTTTCATGGACTGACATGTCTAAATGAGAGGAGCACAGAAAAGAGCATCATTTAAGGTCATTTAAGGGGTCAGAGAGAATATGCTAATTAGCATAGCTGGATTTAGGCCCTCTTACACAACAACATTTTCTCGTTCCACTTTGTAACGTTCATAATGCCAGAAAATGGAAAATGATGAGAACAATACAAATATGTGCTGCAGAGTGGAATGATCAGATTAAAAGCAACTCCGCCTCATCCTCCGTCCGCTGGAAAACTTTGCTGCTCACCAGAGCAACGCTCTTCTGCTACCGTTGCGATCGCATTCCTCCTTAAAGTTACGAGGACACGAACACCCCTACGCATGGTCGACTCATTAACGACACCTATTGGCCAGGTGTGTGTACTACATCATTTGGCATCTGTACACTGAGACCGTTTCGATACGTTGTCGTCTGCACGGGGAACAATTTTGTCGCGGATTCGTAAAATGTTGTGTAAACGTGATCATAGAAAAACTGGAGAAAGCAGACCATTCCACCTTTCTGCTTGCATGACCTTTATTGTTTCTAACCAAAAGTTTTCGTGAGGCCAAACGTTTATCTCTCCTCCAGCGACGTGCTCTAAACACGGCAACTTCATTTTGGAGACATATGAATAGATTGTGCTGCTCGGACGATTGTCACATCTGAGCTTCTCGAGCATTGTGCCCGCACACAGAGTGGAAACTGAATAAATTCCATGTGGGAGAATTATGTAGGGGTGAAAATCTTATTTGAAGCTTTCAGCGTGCGGTCCCACCAGATTATTCTCCAAAGCGCGCCAGAAAAACGGCGACAGGGGAGACCTGCATAAAACCCTGACGCAGTGACTAAAAACCTGAGAGGAAACGACAGTTAAACTCGAGATATGTACACCTCTCATCATCTTTCAGCAAATTCTGTGGAATAAATGGAAAGACAGACACTGTGAAAACGCTATTTACTTTTTATTTACATACTTTTCCCCATCCCCGTCTCCTGCACTCAACCCATTACAGACTGTGCTCCATATGCTGAGAAAACAAACAGCCATAGGTGGAAAACGTACGTGCCCCTCTGCTTTCATTACGGTAAGATAAACAGGCAGGGAAAAGCCCTGTTGAGGCTTGTAAAAATAAGATGATTTGCTCAGTATTTAACCTTGCAGCGGCTAAGAACACTTGCTCCTTTATTAGCAATGTGCTGCTGAAACGTGGCTCGTGTGTATTTTAATTGCTTCCTTTTTTCCCCCTGAACTGCAGCCTGGTAATCTGCTAATATTTCTGAAAAGCTCTCAGTCTGTTTTCCAAACCAATTAAACTGGAGTACTATCCAGCCTAAAAGGGCCCTTCCGGTGGTCTCCCAGACAGCCTCTCTGTTATAACTTGTCTGGCACATTTGCATACACCCGGCACAGAAAAAGACGCAATTTTACTGGCGCCCGCACTTCCACGCTAAAGAGGAGGGATGTGAGGTTAATCACAGCGAGTCGGATCAGCCCAAACTCACTCTGTAACCTACAAACGTCCTCACTCCCAGTTCAGAGCACTGCCACTTTTTGACAGCGGCACACATGAGGGGATTTTTTGGAGGGAAAAGCGCCTTTGAGTTTTCGTCAGCGTCTGCGTCGTGGGGCGCCTGGCCATTAAAGCTTAAGTTAACCGAGCTTTAATCACCTTGTCAGAACTTAAATGGCCGATAAATGTTGGAGCGAGTGGCTGTGACTGTCGCTGTGTGTGTTTCACTACAATGCTCAAACGCAGCATTTTAGCATGCTCGCTAACGATGGCAGATTACAGGCAGGAATAAACCCTGGAGAGGTCACTTTGTTACATCAAAAGGACTTGGATACATGTCCCCCTGTGTGATAGTTTCATGTGTTATTCAGATTTTGGATTTGAGGAAAGGATCTTCACACTATCAACATTAAAGAAAATATTCCAGAAAGACCTGGATGTAGAGCAGGTATTAAAGAAAAGTATTCCGGGCTCCATATAACCAGGCTTCCTATCCTGATGGATGAAATGGCTTACAGATGACACAAGTGCGGTGACATTGATGGACAGTCTGATATTGCCTCCGTAATCCTGCCTCCTCTCTGTCCGACATACTCCCCCTACCGCCACCCACTCCTCCATCTTCTCTGTCTTTCATCAATTCTCTGAATCCCACCTCCCCCCCCACTCTTTCTCTGTTTTTTTTTAAACATATTATCTCCCACAACTCGCTCATCTCTTATCATTTCTGGGTCACGCATGTGCTTTCTGAATTTTTCCGCCTCTCATGTCAGCACCGTTTTTTTTTCCTCGTTCCCTCTGTCCTTGTTTGCAGACACCAACATGCTCACAAGCAGACGTCATTCCCATGATCATTTCAGGGGATCAAACGGCTGTGACGCTGCTCTGTGTGAAGGACACGCTGACAGAACGTGCCCTTCAACTGCAGGGGAACAACCGCAAACATGCGGTCATTTATCTGTCAACTTCTGCCCTAATCAATATAGGTAATTACCAATTAACCTCCATAATTAACGCTTGCATGAACAGGTATTACAATAATGAATTGTAAATTGGGTACATTTCCAGTAAATAGTCATTAAACAAGGCAGTTTCATTACAGAAGAAGCTTTAATTTTCCCACTGCTATAGAAGCTTTTGTGTGCGTAGTCAAAGAAAGTCATTAGTGTGATTTCAGCATTCGTGCTTCAGTAAATAACCCTTATTTCTCTTAAGTTGTACATGAATGAACAGCGAAACAGAAGATGTAGTTTACATTCTCCCATAGTTCCTTGATTTAAGACAAGATTACTGCTGAAAAATGCTCAAATAAGCACGTGTAACATCATCACGGAATGGAGAGCTGAACGCTCCCCTCGGTGGAGGAGAGACCTCAGCTTCTGGCTCTTTTATTTGCCCACAAACATGATTCCACAGGACACTTACAATGTCATTTTATTTCACGTGTCAGTAGACATCTCCCCACTAACAAGCTCTCCTGAACGGGTCTCTTCTGGGTGATCATATGCAGAACGGCGCACTTTCCGCTCCCGAGTGGCTCCACCGGGGGGAAAGCGACTGCCTCTCTCAAAAGATGGCTTTCCCAGCCACGAGATTATGGTTGGAGCTGCGAGGCTAGACGGCAGATCGTGGCACGCCAATGGCGCTTTCCATCTGTTACCTTTATTAATTACTGCAATTTGTTTCCACTATCTGTGAGTAACACGGGCCAGCCATCTGCTGCTATTATCTTCCTTAAGGCCTTTCTTTATTGACACACACTCACATCAGCAAAAAGCCGAGTAAAAAAACACCTATAATATTATCTAGTCTTACACTGTGTGCAATTCCATTGAAAAAAGGGTAATAAATGCATATAGAAGCATGTAATCCTTTCAGTCACTTAAAAGTAGTACAGTAGTTCAAGATGATGCTTGAGCAATATGGAAGGTGACTATAACATAATTACCAGTAAATGTGCTGTTCTCTTTTTTTTTTTAGCTGAATGCTTCATGTTTTGCTCCTGTCTTCTACTGGGGACTTGTGTAGCATGTGGCCCCCTGAGATCGGCCCGCTGTGGGCGAGATTTCCCAGCTGAGAGACGGCTGCAGAGAGAACAGACGCTGGTTGAGAACTGGTACTGAAGTTCTGTGATGTGTAGTCAAGTCTTCCAACTCCTCTGCTCTGGTGTTTAACTTCCCTTCAGTTGAATTTCTGACAGGGTGTTACACACACACACACACACACACACACACACACACACACACACACACACAAGAATTCTCAGCTTTCCCTACAAAAAAAAAAACAATTGGCCACTCTCTTCCATTTTCAGCATTTTAACTCCACTGAGAACTCAGTAGTGTCATCCAGGTTAGCTTTGCCATGGTTTTGACCTTTGACCCCCTGACCCCATCCACTGCGTGAGCAGACTGAAAAAAGGCGGTTTCCCCCCAGATGAGAGGAAGTGGGAAATCGCACGGCATCGTCGCACAACCTGGCCACTCTCCCACTGTTTGATTACAGCAATCAATTGGCTGAGATAGCAGCGGCGGAGTGTGTGTGTCCACGTGCACTCCGGGGGAATTGCAGGTCGGACAAAGCAGAAGAGACAATCAGAGAGGGCCCTTGAAAACACTTCACTTTGCACTTGTACTCATCTGAGGAACACGTGGGATGAATATCAAAGAGGATGGTGGATTCTTGTGAAGGGGAGGTTTAAAAGAGCGTTAAGAAGCCACTGTGTCCCTGGTTGGGTCATGGTTTTATTCATTAGATCTACCAGATATCACCCAGGAGGTGTGGTTTGGGCTTTAGCCTCAAAGTGTCGATGTTTGTGTGATGATCATTGGTTACAAATACACAGAAGTAATTATAAAAACTGGGGCAAAATTATTCTTTCCCACTTTTTTTTTAGGATAAAGCATGAATAAATAAGAGACTGATGTACGGCCGAGGACGCACGCTGAATACAAATTTTCGCAGTTGCATCCCACTCCTACATCTCTGCTGCAACTGTTGCCAGAAGTCCGGTTACCAGGGTTGCACATGATTTCAAACATTACACAACATTTTCTTCAAAGGCTCCTCTTCGAATACCCGCGCGCGCGGTTTTGCTAGAAAGGCGGCGATGTGCTTAAATGAATTTGTAAAGCGCGATGATGTAACTGATGATTCGCAGGAGACTTGTGCATATTTGTAAGCAGCAGTCGGTCTGAGAGCGGCACCAGAATGAGAATGAGTGGATAATAAAGTCGTGAACGCGAACATTAATCCAGTAATGAGAGGCGGTGGAGTGTTGGATGCTCCCTCCTGTAGCTTTGTGGGTATCCTGCACCCCGGCCGTGCCACAAGCCTGCGAGATGTGGAGTATTTAAAGCGATCATTAATCAGAATATTCTCATATTTAAGCGTGCTTTGACCTGCCCGCCCTTTCTGCTGACTCTGCCAACTATAACTCCTCCGGTCCCTCGTAAACAAAGACATTTCTGTTCCAGCCTGCTCACTTCTGCGTCTGGGGAGACATTTGCCGTGCAGCCTCCTGTGTTGGCGAGCAGGGAATTGTTCTCGCTCTGCTTTAAGGCAGCCAGCTCTCAGAATTAAGCCACAATGTTAAATAGAGCTCGATGCAAAATGGATAGCTACGCTAAAAATATCCCAACAGCACATCTTGACATCTCAACTTGACCCAGAAGGGTTTTGGCTGCTCTGCCAGCCTCGCTGGAGGAGCGCAGAAGCAGTTGGTTGGAGTTAAAGGATTAAAAATGCAATGTTTTCAATTTGTTTAAGTTTTTACTCATAGTTCCTCTCAAACATGGTGGCTTTCTTTCCGTCTCCCTCTTGTCCCTCATCACTGTTTCCACTGGACTGCCTGTTGCCGTCCCCTTCACCATGGTGACCTCTGAACCAACCAGGTGCTCTGGAGCCTCATTTGCATAAATACTCTGCAAACAGTCCCTCCGCATTCATCAGAGAATTTCACTCGATGGCAGCTTTCCTCAGTAGAATATGTGACAGGCATCATTTTATTAATTTCACCCATCGTGTTTTCACTTCAGTTCCAGCATTAATTCTCTTCTGAACCCCCCCGTGGTGGTGTTTCCTGCCAGTTGGTTAATGGTCCGACTGTAGTCCACCAGTCACATCTAATCTGTGCAGGCTGAATTTGAAATATTTATGTTTCACTTTTGTTTTTTTTCCTGATCCAGTGTTAAATGAAATGTAAGCCAGGAAGACACGGTTCTTTTTTTGCCTCCCCATCAACATAAATACATCATTAACATGTAAATAACCGTAACTGAAGCCAGTCCAGAAGCTACAAGGCAAATAAACATTCTCACACATGAATTAAACGCATTAAAGTTTAATTGTTTCTTCTTTTTCGGTCCTTCCGGATGCTTGCATCCTGTCCTCTCTGCTGTCCCTGTCGCGCTTGCTCCTAATCGCTCTTGTCAGCCGGTGCAACACTTTCCCTTCACCCGGTACACCCATGGCGATGGACTATTTATCTGGAGATATCAACGGCTCGCGTCAAATTGACCACAGTGTTTCAGAGCATCTGCATCAAAAGAAGTAAAAAAAAGAAAAAGACAGGTGTGTAAAAACAAGTTTCATGGTTGAAACCACATTTGGAGAAGGCTGGAACACGGAGTCCATGCAGAATGGTGACACGTGAGCAGAGGCGTGCAGGAATGCAAGTAAGAGCTTAAAGGAATTACTAATCAGGTTATGGGGGGAGGATTGCAGGGACAGCATTTATTTTTAATTAAGCAAAAAAGGAAATCAAGGAAGGGACTGTAGCTCTAGTTGCTTTACTCAAAATGAATTTGCCCATTTGAAAATGTGACAGACACGAGTGCAGCTACTTCTGAGCGACATCAGCGTCTCTGGGAGTGCTGTCGAGCTGAGGAAGCATCTCAAGTGGCTCCACACATACAGATGTGGAACCAGACTCGGAGCGAGAACGTGACAAATGGAAACAGAGATTAGAGACTGATCTAATGGCTGTTACCAAAGTGCGCTAAAAGGAGATAGGCATGGGAGATAGATGGAAGAGCCGAGTGACTTTGTGAGCCAGACTGAGAACACAGCCATATATATAATTGCGGCCATTACCATCATTAGTCTTGTTCACAGAATCGCTTGGCTCGCGCTGCGCCCGTTCTCCCTCGCCAGCCCGAAATAGCGCCACGTTTTAAATTATGCATGGTGACAGAAATAGACTAATTTCATCTTCTCTGATGCCGACATATTGCTGGTTTTCAAAAGTTGGAAAACAAAAACCGTGAACTGTTATCAGCTTAACCCATTCCCTGACACACGAGAGGAAGTTTTTCCAAACAAAATCCAGAACTTCCACATGATTTATTACAGCCTGAACAGGTCGAGGCTCCAGTCCTGGTTAGGGGCACTCTGGGAAAGGGAGTGAAAAATGTATATATGCAGGAGAACCATTGCATAATGTCAAGGATATATGCTGTAACGGAAGGTAAGAAAGGTAAAATCTGCAAAAATAAATAAATAATAAACATGAAAATACCTTTGATGAGTGATGCAAGGCTCGGCATAAGCTCGTTCTCTAAGTAAAGAGCTGGATCACTTATGTGAAATGCGAGAATGCTGTTTACTCCTGATGCTGGTTTATGGCGTCTGCTGTGAGTCACGCTGTTTTCTTTGCTCCACTCGAAGAGCTGAGGTTCCCGCGGGACCATGAGAACATTTGGCATCCTCTAAGCCACAGTCACATCACTGTTGTTGTCCTCGAGTGTGTTGCCGCAGATGCTTTATAGGCATAAATTTGGGCATTTAAAGCGGCACAATCCAACCTAATTAAAGTCTCTCAACTTTATAAAGTTATTTTTTATCGGTAAACAGCCCCCTGATATTACACAAGATGCTTCTAAAGTGAGGAATGTTCAACAGTCACATCAGACTGAGCTTAGCGGAGAGGATGAGAGGTTAACATTTAATGAAAGCCAAATATGCAAGGCAAACTGGACAAAATGGAAGCCAAAGACAAGGAATACAGATTCATCGGCTCCACGTTTGAGAGGAGGTCACGGTTCAGGTATTAGAAACAGGCTGGGTAATAAAGAGGAACAACAAAGGGAATCTGAAGGAAAACAAAGAGCGGACCATTTATGCTGATTTGCATATTTTTCATGTTCTTGACGCACCAGAAGCTTCAATAATGAACCCACCACTAACTGTACTAGTTGAGCGAATATTGGAAGTTGTTGGGATGGAGTTGCATCTTCTGGCTCCCCTAAAAGACCCCTCATTGACTTCACGCGCTGCCCTGAGATGTTTGATGCCAACCAGAGCAGGAATGCGTGCAAACATCTGCTGGATTCACCCTGTCCTCATTTACATGGGCAGCAGCCGATATCTGCCGAGGTTGACTCATGTGAAAAATGAAATCTGTTTGAAATCAGAGCATCAGAGCGTCAGAGTGTGTGTGTGTGTGATCAAGCCATTTATCAGAAAAGATGACACCAATCGATAAAGAAAGCATTTAAGAAATGGAAAGAGCGCTTCCTCACAAGGAAATGGACTCTTCTAAGCTGTCCAGTAGTGGTTGTAATACTGTTTCCACTCCAGTAAATAGGTACAGTGTCTGTGTTTGTGTTTGGGTGGGTCGATAAACGTGAGGCCATTGACTGGCTGCATGAGGCTAAGTAACCCTTGATCCTCTCTCCCCTGAGTCAGCCCCCTGCATACTTCATTAGAGCGGTGCCGGGATTTTGACCCGGGTATGATTCTCTCCAGAAGCTGCAGACACCTTTGCAGTGATAGAAGATTTGCAGGCTTGCTCTGGGAAAACCTGTTGATCTTTCCGGTCAGCGCTTCTCCTTCGTGTCTTTCACTATCTCTTTCATTCTCTCCTGCCTTTGATAGCAGCGAGCCACGCAGCACAGCCTGGGCTATTTCAGGAGGCACTTGACCTTCTTAATTTCCTGTTTTCATGGGATGCAATTAGCGAGATAAGGAATGAAGCATCGGCTGAGTATAACAAGAGATCCATTCACCAAGATGTCAGCAAAGCTGGATATCTCTGTTTATGTAATTAGAGGACTACTCCTTTTGTAATTGACATGCCATTCTCTGGATATTACAGTCAGAAAACTGACTCCAACACACAAACAGAGAAGTAATAAAACCATTGGAAACATAATTGGGTGTAATGCAAAGGGATATGGCCCATCGTTCTGCTGCAGAATATATGTTTATGCAAATAATGAACAAACAGGGGCATTATTTGATGCTTCCAGCAGCCTTGCAAAGGCTTAGATACACAGTCTGCCAGCAGACACAAGCGGATCAAAGAGCAAATGAAATACGTGTCTGAATAAACAACGCAGCTGAAGGTTCCTGCCCTGTCTTGTACCCGACGACTCGGCTCACCTTCATCTACAGATGAAAAGAGCCGCTGACTCCTTTGGCGAGCATTAGCATTCACACACCCACCTTCCAACCTTATCTGCTGTCAAAACTGCAACACGGTGACCACACGTCAATGACGAGGTGGCTTATCAACGGTCCCAACAAGTGCGATGAATGTCAACGCCACGAACAGCTGGAGACTGGGAGTAGCGGGGGGGCAGGGAGGCTCTGCAGTATCAACCAAAGAGAGAGGGAGAGAGAGAAGGCAGCGAGTGTGTCTGAAACTCCTATTTATGGGATTTTGCAATCTGAGGAGACCCAGTGGAATGAAACAGAAGATGTCTGCTCTCCTCCTCCTCTCCCAGTGATCCTTCCAGCGTTTGCCTGGGACACATTCACAGATACTTTCCAGGACCGATGAAACACGCGAGGATGGTGTAAAGGCTTGGAGCATCTCAGACAGTGACCGGAGAACCGGAGCAGGGAGGAGAGGGGCTGAGATGGAGAGAGAGAGAGAGAGAGAGAGAGAGAGAGAGAGAGAGAGAGACAAAGTGGCAGTCACCAAGCCATGGCGCAACAATTGCAAAGGGCTGCGGCCTCATCACAGAAGCGCGCAGCTTGAGGCGCTGCAGGGGGGAGAACCAGGGCGGTTACATTTGCTCGGCTGTTTGTTAATGCAGCAAAGGGAGAAACAGGGATTGTAGAGCATCTGAGGCAGTACATCACAGTGGGGGTTAGCAATATACCAATAACAGCTTTCAAGACCAGTATTCCCACCACTGCCCTTGTGGAACATGATTTCTGCACAGGTTCCTAATGGGTAGGCTGGTATTTAATACCAGATCCTAACATTAATAACGCTTGTTTTACTTAACCAATGCTTCCTTTTCTCCTCACTTATGTCCTCAAAAGAACCTTCTCCTGTAGATGGTGGAGGAGAAGCTTATGTCTAGTTCCCTGCAAAGTTCTACTACCAAAAATGGATAATACGTGAACCTATCTATTTGCTGTTGCCACAGATTTCAAAATTCAGATTGTTGAATCTTTAATGAAGACACCAAAGGAACTGTGACGGCAGAGAATTGGAAAACAATTTCTGCCTATTTGCCTGTTTGTTTCCACGCTTGGTTGTGCAACCCAAGCCAGTGAGCAGCTGACAGTGATTAATGAATGCATCATGAACTCGGCCTGACTTCTAAACCTCTGCCTTTCATGTCCGCCCATCTCCTCTTCATTTCTGCTGTCTGTGTGTTATATCGGCAGTGTAAATATGCCAGGCCTGATTGAAAGTTTAAAGGTCGGCTCCAGTCCTTCCCGAGTCAGGGAGGGGCTGGAGGTGGAGGACTAAATGTCATTCGTAAGTCTGGGCGGTGTAGTAGCCAGGGCCTGGCCAGAGGGGAGGTCAGCAGGTCTGATGAAAACAAATCCATCATTTTGCTGCCTGAGATCTGGAGGGGGGGGGGGGGCTTCAGAAGTGAAGAGGAGCTCTAGGTTGTGGATCCAGAGGGCGGGATGGAGATGAAAGGAGGTGTATGATGTGATACCTAGGTTGAGCTGACTGGTGCAGACAGGGGTGGAGGTAATCACAGCCAGTCACAGCCCTCACTCTTCTGTGACTGATCAGAGTTCTCTATCATCTACAAGCAACTCTGCAGCCACAAAAGTGCATCATGAGTCCGGTTGTACACACAAAACTCCCCTAAAAATGGACAAAGTTCGTGAGATAAAATGAATTTGTGAAAGATGTGATATATAAAAGGATAAAATGCAACACTTTTCTACATATTGCACCTCTCTTGCCTTTGGTGCTGTGGAATATAATGCTTTGAGCTTTGACCTTGCTGGAGGGCAAATGGAAATGGGGAAGTTTAAACATCACAAAATCAGCATTAAATGAATTTAACTCTCTCAATGGAACTCTTTGGTCCTTTGATCAGCTCTCACATTGATACAAAAGAATAAAGAACATGAAAGTGATGAATATTGTGAGAAATGACATTAGCGGCCCTTTGCAACCTGCTGATGATGTGCGGTATGATGCTGGCAGACAAAAACTTTAACTATGTTTTTTCCCCCCGGTGTTTTCACAGTGGGACATTTAAGTAAGATTTATTCTGTTTAAAAGAGGAAACAGCATGCCTCCAATCTTTGATGTTGGTTCACATTCGCACTTCAAAACGCAATAACGCCCACCACCAAATGCTTAGTCACTCTGGGATTGGGGTTGGGAGGGTAGCGTTGTTCTTTAATCTGATTGGACAAGACGGCTGACTCCATTAGGTGCCTCGAAGTTTAGCCAGACGGTGTAATTGCTAATCATTGAAGCTTGAGACACACCTAACAAGGCGTGCCAGGCCCTCCGCCTTGAGTCCACGCCATTCTCTGTGGCTTTAGTGAAAGCGATAGGGTGTCCCCTGACATCAGTGTAATGTACATTTGCTGCTCTTTCTAATGGGCTAATGGGGTGAGCGTAAAAAATAATGGGAATCTGGAGTCTGTACTCCGACTCAAAAATCATGGACAAACCAAATTTGGTGACCATGGTGAGAAAGAAAGGAAGAAAAAAAAGGATGAAAGCAAAAGGCTCGGAGAACTGGCACACGAAAGAGTGAATGTGAGAGAGAAGACAAAGCGAGCGAGATGAAGTGGCGAAGATGCTAAGGAGGAGAGGACGTGAGATGTGGCGCAGTGTCTGACGGAGCATTGTTGCGGTGAGAAAGAGTGATAAGGACAGGGAGGAAAGAAAGAGACAGAATGGAAAATAGTAATTAGAAAGATAGAAGACGGGGAGGAAGAGACAGAGATAGGGCGTAGCTGTGAAAGCGCTAAAAGGCTGAGCGGAAAAGCCATTTAGAGGCCTAATCAGATTGCTATTGAATGCGAAGGAATTAGACATTGGCCCCGAAGCTGTCTTGGCTGCAGCGTGGACCAGACACTCGAGTGCTCCCAGCAGCCACGTCTGTGGCAGCCAGACGTCACCCCGGCTGAGCAGGAACGCCCCGCAATCCGCCACGCTCGCGCGCGGCTACCGCGGGAAGCCACGCGCGATTATGGGATTATAAAATTAGTTTGGCGTGTTTGTAATGCTCGCGCTGAAAAGGAGATAAGGAGCTCCTCGCGATGTGCATTGTTTCTAAATGTGCAGAAAATAGCTGCAGTAACATGTAATTCAATTTATCCATTGCTTGGTTTTAATTAATACTCCAGAGGGAATTCAGTGCGAGGAATAATCATTTGTAAGGCGGTGATTTCAGAGTCATTGTTGTAAGCAGATGTGTTGCTTTGAAGCTTGCTAAGCTGCTTTTTGTTTCATGTATTTACTCCGCGCTGGCTGCGCGTGGACCTCTGTAGCACGATTTCCAGGCTGACGGCCATTCCCATCACGTCCTATCTGTCTGAAGTCCCACCCAGGACGGAGTACTCGGCAACCGGAATTATTTTCGACACAATTCACTGTCGGAGCAAATTGGTGCAGCGGTATGAACTCAGGCTTCACGGATGATGGAGAAGGAGAGGGGATAATAAGTAGGAAGACGCAGTGGAAAAGACAGGCGGAGATGGATGGAAGGAGAGGATGACGGGCAGAGCGCAGAGCTGGGGAAGGGGTTGTGCCGCTGGTGGGAGATAAGGACAGAAAACAAACATGACGAGAAAAATGGGACATAATATCGGAGTGGCAGGGGAGGGGAGGGACGGGAGGCAGATGATTGATGGGAAGTGAAAAGGAAACTGTTAACAGACATGAAGAAAGAAGCCCCATGAAGCATTACTGAGGCCTGAGGAATTCTTGGAACTCCACTTTTATGGCTTCTTGTCATTATTAACACTGATGCAGGTGCCTTTCATGCTACTACGACTGCCAGCGATTGTGCACGTGGTCACGTGTTCCGGAGTGGAGGAGTGGGTAGTGTGGAGTGAAGAGGCGGTGTGCCATCTCCCAGCATGCCACAGCAACGTGGAGAAAACATCCAACGGAGGAGATCTGCAGCACGTTCTCGCTCTTCCTCTCTCTCATTCGTTCCTTTCTTCCTCGTGTGTAACCTGACTACTTTGATGTGTGCCAGACTCTCAGGAAGAGGAAAAAAAAAAAAAAAAAAACTCCAGCTCCTTCCAGAGGCCCCAAACTGGGTAAGAAATGTTTGAAGATAAGCCTAATGGTGTGTGGGTAAGTGGGAGGCACAGAGTCTGGCTATGAAAGTAAAATTATTTTTCATATAAATGAGATGGAAAAAAATGTACTGCTCATCAGAAATGTGTTTTTATTTGACATTATGTATCAGGTTCAGGTTGGAGGAATAAAAGCTGCTGTAAAGCCATCCAGAAGCTCAGCTTTGTTGTAATTTTTCCTGTATAAATGTATGTGTATACTCTCCATTCCCCAAACACTGAGTCTGAGAAAACACCAAGAAAGCGAGTGAAAGATGAATATTAAGGAGAGCCAGACGTGTGCATATGTTTGGCTCCTGCAGGATGAGTGGACGAGAGGCCGCAACGCAACCTGTCCTGAAACGCAGCTCTCTGCAGTGGTGCAAACTAGCGCAGTCTCATTGGGCTTGTGTTAGTCCTTCATTAACAGTGGGGAAACTCTCCAGTGAATCAGAGCAATCAGCACTCTGTCCGTACGTGCACGGGCCAGTGATAAACTCCTGTTCCAGTGCCTTCATCTTTACCTCTTTACTGGCCTCTGGTTGTCAATGCATCACTATTGTGGATGTGCAGAGGTGTCAGCACGGCCTACACTCAATACGAATGCTGATTTTGTAGCAAGAAGCTCATTTAAATCCACTTGAGGTCAAGAAAAACTGAATGAAAACCAACTTCGACAGCAGTCGCCGGAACCTCTGTGGGATTCCGAGTTTGCCATCTAATTAGGACCAAAGCTGCAACGGAACCTCATCACTTTGGTGAAGCAGAGAGACTTTAAGGTCCTGCTACTTTACTGCTCCAGCTGTTGGACTTCAGCCACAGAATCACAATGAGGTTTATGCTTTTTTATTTAAAAAAGAAAGATAAAGCAACATTTAGCTGGTGTATTAACCTGATACTATACAGCGCCCAAGGTCAGATGAAGCAGCTTTCATCTTACATTTCCATTTTTTGATGCGCAGCTTAGCTTAGCGCTGTCTCATTTTGAGGAAGATTTTTCAGAGAGGTTTCTTTGAATCAGGAAAAGAACCTCTTGTCTTCCCAACCGGTTGCATCAAAAGTGCAAACAGCATTAAACTGTCTTCCAAATCCCTGTCTTCCTGTCTCACAGCACTCTATATAAACTGATTTAAGTCTTGTTTGTTCCACCTACAGTCATTGCCAGAAGGTGAGACGAGTGTTGCCGTTGTCTCTCCTCGGAGCAGAACACACTGCGGCCCCAGTGAAGCGGCGCAGACACCAGTTGTTGTTGTAGAAAAGTCCCTGAGGTGACGAACTGAATATAAATCGCAGCGCTGTGAAGAGCGCACTCGGGGAGGGAAATTAAGATTAATTTCCTGGATAAATGAAGGGTTTTGTGTGGGAAAAGCACAACAGCTTTCCTCTTTCTCTGCCTCTACTGTGACATGATTCACAAAGGCAACATCAGCGACATTCTGCCATAAATTTCAGTCTTTTTCTGTGTCTCTCTCCTCTCCTTATTGTGAGTAGTCCCTAATTAATTAATCGGCTTCCGTGTTAAAATTCACTCAGAGGTCTCTATTGTTTGTAATGCCAAGTCTCTGTGGCAGTTCTATTTTTCAGCAGCACAAAGATTCTGAATGAGGCGACATAATTTTGCCTTCTCCTGCTTTAGCTGACAGAAATTCACTTCTGAGCTTCCGCGTTGTCTTTTATGCTACACTGGAGATTAGATAAGTTAAACAGAGTAAACCCCCGTGATAGCGTCAACGCGACACCCAACCAAACACGTTCCCAACAGTGCAACATGTGACTGAACGCCTGCGTCGGACATCGGTGTTTATTGTGAGCGATTGTGTCCAGATGGGTGTCTGCACACTCTTCATCTGTCCTGAAGGAAGTCTGTAGCAGGTTAGCTGATAAATGTTGCACTCTCTCCACCGGTGAGGCACTAACTTTCTTTCAGTGCTTTAGTGGCTCAGACTGATGTTATATTGCTGAAAGGAGCTGTCAGCTGGTGATTAGAACTGGAAAAGCTCTATTAAAACCCTTAATCAGTCAGTTGAAAAGAGACTTACAGGCTTTAACTGAGGGAAACCGATGAGTCAGATGTTCTTTTGTTTAACAGGGTGTGCGATATCATATTTGACAGCGTCACAGCAACATTTTAACTAATAGGAGGGGGCAGGAACAGGGGGCAGCAAGACCTGTGTGCCCCTCTATCCGTCCACCCTGGATGCTCTGGTCTTGTGCACATGGCTGGCAGCATATATAGAACAAATGCAAACTCTTGATGTTCTCTGGTTGAAGGTGGCAGTATGTGTGTGTGTGTGTGTGTGTGTGTGTGTGAAAGGTGTGTGCCACGTGAGCAGATCCCACCTCTGGTCACCTCTGGATGGGCTCAGGAAGACACATTAATGACATCATGTACCTGCAATATATTTGTTTCCTGGTGCTTAGCCAGTAGAAGTGTTTGGGTACTTTAATTATCGGGACTCGTTTTGGTGTCAATCATCCAAATGGTCCAATTCACCAGAGATGTAGAGTCTCTTACCATCCAGTGTGAGTCAGAGAGTCTGAGAGTTTCATCTTTTCCAAATCAAATACCCTATTTTATAAATGAAATGTAAAGATTTGGGCATGTTGCTAAAATGGTCAACTGCTTGTTAAAGCCCTGTGTAATTATGATCCACTTTGCTTAATGAGCATAATGATGGGCATTTGGTTTGCTCAGGTAATTGTTAGTTTAAAGTACTAGCATTAGAGGTGCCTATTATTAAAGTCTCCTTTCTCCATCAATTATGCCTAAGAGGAGGAGTTAGCCTTAAAATAATACTGCATATAGTTAAACTAAAAGACAGCACTTACTCCATTCTCCAGTTATCTATTTAAATGAAGGAAGTTTGTCTTCTGATGGCCATGGCTCATGTAATCAGTTGTTTTTATGCAAATTATGTAAGCAAAATCAAAACTAAAGACACTGTTACACCCATCTTGCTCACCACAGACGACAGCAAGCTATCAGCGAGGAACTTCAGATAGGTGCTGGAAACATCTGCTCAAATCAAGGAAACAAAGTGAATCAAAGGAGTTGTTTGGCTGTAATTTTAAAGTGTGCATAAAAGCAAAAAGCTGTTGTGTAACTTTAGGCTGCGGCTTAACGAATAACTGATTACAGCCATATGTTGTCAGGATGAGGCTCCACACTTTTTCTCTTCTTTTTCTGCAAGGCTGCATAATCAAATATCCCGTTTGAATCCGATATCTTCCCCCCAAATCTTCCCTCCTCGGCTGAGCGCCATGCAATCGATTACGTACGACGACATGCCGCAGAATGAACGTGGAGCAGCAACAAGCCCCCCCCACCCCCCGTTCACATAAATAACGAGGAGCCCGGCGCTCCACGCATGGTGGTAATAGAATGTTTGCTGATGCTGATGTGTTTGTGCTGCAGGAAGATGCATTAGATTTCCTGATGAGTTCTGAATTATTACAGCGAAGCTCCTCTCTGTTGCATCTAGGCCGCGTTTGAGGGTCCAGGACCTTCAGACTGACTGGCAGCCACTTCAAACACCCCTGCAGCTTTTAACACACCCGATTTAACAGCTCAGGTGTTGAAGCTCTAGCTTTCTTTGAATGCAGTCATTGTGCAACAGAGTTTTAATTTTCCACCTCCCGGATTTTGGAGTACTTTTCTGACATTATCGAATATTAATGAAGTTTTAATACACTTCAGGTATAGGGGGGATATAATAGCAACCCGTTTGTAATAAATGAATGAACTCAAAGCTGAAGTTAATTGCAGTGCACTCATTGAAAAAGGGGTTTCAGTTCACGTTTATGGTGTTCAAAATATGCAAAAAAAGGAACCCTGAAATTCTCTTTCAACAGTCTCTCTCTCTAACAGTGCGCTTACTTACGTGCCATGCTATCTCCTCTGTTCGCTTCAATTCTGGGCCCTGAGCTGCAGAGTCGGGATGAAACATCCATACAGCCCTGTTCCTTGTGTGCCATGGAGCTGGGGGTCCCCTGAGCGTGTTGAGGAACTCATAAATTGAATTCAATAGAGGATTTCATTTGGGACCAGACATTTCCTGCAGCCAAAAGCACTTGTATCATAATGTAGGAAAGACACACAGTATGCCATCCAGCCGGAATAATCAGGACTTCAAAGCCCCCCATCCCCCAACCCTGACAGTAAAAATCATTCCGTGGCGAACCTCAAGGCCCGGCTCTCCGAGAGGTTCTGTTGAAGAAACTGCCTGGGATGATATCAGAATATTAAAATCAGCACATTCGGAAACAAAACTCCTGCTCTGCTGGATCTCTGAACTCTTCAATTCAGCTTGTTTTCTTTCTCCGGTCAATTCCTTTAGCACAAACACGTTTTTGCTTTGGGAAAAGAAGCTGGAAGGTCTTTCAAGCCGGCATCTGGAGTCGGAATGCTGCAAACGAACACAAAGTGCAATGCCAGTAAGGAAGGAGAAAAAAGAAGAAGCAGGCGAGGCCGGATGAAGAGCCTGGTGAAACGGCTCAGATGTCAGCATCTGAGATAATGTTATCAGCTGTGAGACGAGAACGGGAATGTCCTCTGGATCTGCTCGGACATTTCCAGTGCATTCCATTAACTCAAAGACTGAATTTTGCAATCATTTACAAGTTAAGGCAGAAAGCTAAGAGGGCTTCAGCGTTTTGTTCAAGGACACCTGAATGTGTGTGCGAGAGGCTGAGCCACTGATCTGAAGATAATGATAGTGATTAATGTGCAACCGACCCTTCCGTCTATAAGTCACCGCCGCACCCCCCCTGCTGAGGGTATACAGGATGGACAGTACTGGAGGGAGTTATCACGTCTAGGCTGCCAGTATGACCAGTACAGTCACAGAATCTCCAGAGGGAATGTCAGAAGGCCGGCTTATCTGATGATCCATGAACATGTGAGGTGATGATGAAAGTCAGTCGAAAGGGGGGGGGTGTATCTTGATAATACCAGATCTGATCCCCTCTTTGATTAAACGCGACCTTGCAATTTATGATTCATGTCTGTGTCCCGTGGCTTCCATAGATGTGTCTCTGAACTGGGAAATGGGGAGGATGCAGAAATTACTCAATCTCTGCTCTTTTTTAACCTTCTGGGTGGTGTAATTTTTAACACCGTTTGAATTCGAAAGACTATAAAAAGATCAAACCGTTTTTTGTCCGAAACATCAGATATCTTTAGTTGAGCAGCCTCATCCATCATACGTTTGAGCAGCAGCGCTAGTTCTGCAGCAGGTTTTGGAGCACGAGCACAGGTGACTGTCCATCAAAACTTGTTCTGTTTACTGTCCTGTAGAATTTGTTCACCATTTCTTCAATAGAAGCGTCAATGAAGAGTGAAATTACTACTCTCAGCTAACAAGATTGCAAATGATCATTGAGCGAACCCATTAGCTCGTTACATTAGCTCGGCTATTCAGTACACTAATGGCCAGATTCAGGTTCAGAGAGTGTGTTTTTTTTCCTATTTTGCCTCCTTAGAGTTCTTGTTTAAACAGATGGGGATAAATAAATTCCATCATTTTGATCTTTGCTCTCTTAACGACCTCTAATGTCTTCTGACCTTCAGCGGCAGAGCCTCCATCCATTCCATGAAATTTAAAACACGATAAATTCTCCGGTATAAAAGCCAGCTATGTGGACATTAACACAATGAATCCCCACATTTTGACTGGTTAAAAGGGCCTCCTCGTGAGCCAACGTCCATAGCAATAGAGCTAACAGGAAACATGGCTTTTCAGGTCAGTCATTAGAAATAAAGTTGTATATAAAGTGTTTTTTTTAAAAAAAAAAAACAACATCCTGATATTCTCCAACAGAGACTTTCTGCACCCCCACTTGCTAAAATCAAGCCACACGGGGCTGACATTCATCATAGCATAACTAAGTTGATCACAGGAAGTCCTCCACGCACAGCGAATGCAGAAAGTCCTCGCTTCAGTTGGCTGCTAGCTGTATATGAGAAGCATCCATTCACATTAGCACCCCACCCACACACACCACATCACTCACACTCTCTGGGCTACTCCATATTGATAATGGATTCCTGTCTTACCGTAAGCACTAGGGAGAGAGAGAGAGAGAGAGAGAGAGTGTGTGTGTGTGTGTGTGTGTGTGTGTGTGTGTGTGTGTGTGTGTGTGTGCGTGAAAGAGAGTGAGGGGGAGAGCGGTGAAGCAACGCTGCCACATGAAGCTTCTTGTTCTCTGAATATTTTGGACGGCACGCTGGTTTGATTTCAATATTTGAATGTCACAATGACTCCTGCTTCTGGTCACTCAGTAACCGCCTCACATCAGCGTGCAGGCCTCGCATCGGTTGCAGGCTCATGACTGCGGCGGGCAGAAAGCACGAGGTAGAGACGTGGCAAATGCAACCAGACAGGCCTGAAGCATATCTCCGGTCAGTTGTTTAGCGTACGCCACAGATGGACGAAGACAGAGACAAAGGCTGACAAGTTCATCCTGGGACTGAAGGTTATCATGGAGAATCTGAGAGTGGGAGGAAGCAGCATTAGATCAGTGACACGTCCAGTCAGTTCGGGGCCGTTAACATAGATTTTATTTGTCTACATTCAATCAGTGCTGGGACCCAGTCAAGAGTGTTATTTAGGAATCTGATTTTGCTCCAAAACAGTGAAAACACCCAGGGAACACCCTTTCTCTGAGCTCCTAAAGAGGGGGGAAGGGTGTTTGTTTGTTGTCGATTGGTGGAACACACTTGGCCCCTTTATTTCATTTCGACGAGCTTGACTTTGTGTTTTACTCATTTGGGAAATGAAGTGAAAGCGAAGCTGTGAGACTATGTGGAGGTAAATATATTCCTGGTAAAGTTTAAGAAAAGGTTGGGGAAAAGGGGCTTTTTTGATGGCTGTTGGCCGTCGTCATTTATAGCTTTACTAACAGTCATTTTTAGAGGCTGGGTAACTTATTGGAATGCCAGTAGCATACCACTTCAGAGGAATTCAGGGCACGTCAAACTACCACTAACCTCAGGGTAGAACCAAAACATGTTACTTGGACTACGTATCTCATCTGGCCTTGGAACTATTCTGTAAGCTGGAGAGAGTGTGGAAAGGAAAAGAGCAATCGGGCTTTGATTGCAGCTGTCTGGAACTGGTGGAAGGATGGACGCATTATTATTGACACGTACACCAAACCCTGATGATGTGTTTCTATGCCTGCACATACAGGGCCGTCTAATGGAGTGTGTTGCACTGCTGGAGCCGCTCAGGCTACCGGGCACTGAGCAGCCTCCGGACCTTCAGCAGCAGAAGGTCAAAGACGCTCTGGGCCGCCTTTCTTTCCAGGTCAGGTGGCTGATAAATAATTGCTTTGTGCCTCACTTACTTTGCCAGAAGCTCCACTGGGACATTGGAGAATGATGTAGTGCAGTGACACAAGATCCTTTTTTAGCCTTTACTGCATGTAGACTCTGTTTTCCAGCTATTAGAAAAATAGGTCAATATTTTGACTACAGTTTATTATTGTAACAGGAACCACATCCGATGGGGTTAGTTTGCAGTGGCGATGAAAGGCCTAAAGACTGAATTAAAAACAAGAATAGGGTCGACAGCAGGAACTGTCACAGTTGTCACCATGCCCTCTGCACCTCCGCAAAACTCTAATAACGTGTTGCATGGACGCATATGACAGCAGCAGCGGTGGTGGCTGACTGGATTGCTGTTTTTCCACCTACGCATGTTTTATTTACTGCAGCAGTAAAATAAAGAGGCTATAAAAAGTTAAACATGTCCATTTTTTCATGACAAAGTCGAGTTTCCACGTTTGATGTCACCCTGGCTGGCTCTGACCTCTGGCCCTAATTCCATTCCTTCATCAGAGGGCCCCAGGCTCACCAGGTTGTCACGCACTGACTCACTAATTACAACTTTGAGTATTTGACACTTTGAGTGAGACGGAATCAATGGAAACCCCCCCCGTGATGTGTTGTACCATTAAGAAATACCTGCAGAGGTAGACATGTCCTCTTGGCTGGCCCAAATGAGGTGAAATACATAAAGAATTCTTCTGTAGCATCCTTCAATAGCCTTACAAGGTACTCAGTTTGTGCGTGGCCACCAGTGCCATCTTCCTGGATATGAACTAAAGATAACAAGGTCCCGTTCACCCATGCTGTTGTGCAGGACAAAATATTTTGTCAGATAGGTCAATTTTAGGATTGGATTGCTAAAAAAGAAATGTTTTCCTTTTCAAGGCTATTTTCATGCCTTTTACCCTGAGTCTCTCCTCTTTGCTGGTATTTGTGTTCACAATAGAAAGATTGAGGAACTGATCTAAAAAAAAAAAAAACCCACACATCCAGTGAGGAAGGAAAAACAGAATATAAAACACAGCACAGCGAAAAGATCCTTTATATTTGGCTGCTAGATTTTATTCCTGAGGTGTTTGGACAGAAAACTCGATGAAGGCCACCTACATAAAAAGGCAGGGTGAAGATGAAGGCAGCACACTGAAGGCATGAAAGTGTTTCAGAAAATGAGAGCAAAATTAGAGCCAACTCTGGAAGAAAACCAGAAGAAAGGCGGAGGAAGATGTACCAAAAGTGCTGAAATCCACACTGACCACACACTTCAGCTGTCAGACCGGACGGAGGGAGGTGGACGGGGAAACCGAGAGCAGGGGCGACGGCGATCGAAGGGCCCGGACCTGCCTGCAGAGCTGTTCAAAACCCGCTCAAGCAGCCAGAGATGGTTCACGGAGGCATGAGCTCACGTTGCAACACCTTTACGCCTTAAACGCTCCGGAGGAAAGCAAAACTGATCTGCACAGCTGGCACAGAATCAAATGCTCTAAGCAGAACGGGATGTGGAACGTGAAGGTGAGACCTTAAGAGTAAAAAAAAAAAAAAAAAAAATTAAAAGAAATCAGAAAAAACACGTATGTGGCGCCCACTTGCTGAGTGTGTGTGGTTTAAAACTTACTGTACATCACCTGATGTTGTATCTGTCATAATAATTCGACACATTCCTCCAAAAATACATCAAAACCGACAGAAAGAGAACGGCGTTTATTCGTGGCTGAAGGCTTCCCAGAGGTGTGAGGAGAGCAACATTAGTTATTTGGCATTAAAACCTGACAGCCAGCTATGGAAAAGGCCGGTGTCCTCTATTCCACCTCCCACACAGTCAGGAGCATAAACATGCGTCGCACACAGTGTTCTAATCAAGATAAATGAGATTTGGGTCCCAACAAGGACGTGTCGTTACACTTTGAGACATCTACATCATCGCTGTGATCCCTCTGTTGTGAAAGCTTCAGGTGAAGGGTTTGTGTGTGTGTGTGTGTGTGTGTGTGTGTGTGTGTGTTTGTGTGTGTGTTTGTGCTCATAGGCCCAGAAGAGAGAAGTGCAATGATTAAAAGCGATCGTTGGGCCTAAATGTCAGCCTGTGCTGGCTTTAATTGGTTAAATGAGCTTCTGAGGTGATGAATGTTAATAATTGTCTTGCTCCATTTGCCTGCCTCTCATCAGAGTGCGCATGGACGTTGCTGTTGAAAGGATCGTGCTCCTGAGTTCTTATATTGACCTTCAGCGTACGTATAGCCGGCCTGCACGTCCGAACCTAATGTGAGACTGGGAAATGTTCTTGGTTTTAACTTCGCTGCTGTTTTCTATTCCCTCTAAAGCTGGAGCGAGTTGGTTTTTTTAATAAACAACATAACTCCCAGTCAGACGCTGCCTGATCTTATCTGCATGATGTGCATTTGTGCGGATACGCTGTAGAGTACTTAAGGCCCTAGTGTTTGTCTGTTGCCCTGCAAAACCAATTTACCAAAGTCCACCTGCCTGCAGACCATAACCACACAGAGCACATCATTATCTAGCCCAGCTAATATACTGCACGTTTGTGTGGTGAGGGGGGAACTATATAGGGAGGATGTGTACATAAGACCCCAGGTAACAACTCATTTTTTCCCGCAAACAAACAGCTGGGCCCTCTGTGGCTGCTGGATCATCAGAGAGCATCACTCACTGATTCACTGCACCATGAAAAGCAAACAAAGCAGGAGAGGAAAGGAGCACATCCCCTCTTTTTTTTTTTTTTTTTTCTGCTGTTTTTACACCGATCATCGTCGCTCTGCGGAACACAGCTGTTAAACACAAACCCCGCCGCAGCTCTGTCAAGGTCCGGCCAACGTTAATGTCAACAGACGCGAGCGCTGCATGAGGTTAAAGCCCGGGCCGCTTTCACCTGCTCTCCCCACAGAGGACTGGATGCCGTATCTCCAGGTGGCCCCGCCCCCCCCCCCCAGAGAGGGAGGGGGGGTGGAAAGAGAGAGAGAGAGAGAGAATGTGTGTGTCCTGAGGTGAACTGTATCCACCATTGCAGGGTGGATCCCTGCTTCTCACCAGGTGACTGTGGGATGGATGGATGGATGGATGGATAGATGGATGGATGGATGCATGGATGGATAAAAAATAAATATGTTATATATATATTCATTCTTTTAATAATGAAGGTGATGATAATTGAGGTCTTGATTACAAAAGGATGAGGACCATAAAACTTTAGTGCCCTTTGATGTGTTTATGTAATCATTACTTCCTTTAGCCCCCATTGTTTTTAAAGGAGCCATAATGACGGTTGATTTACTGAACCTTCAGGTTTCTTTAACAGAAAGGCCAGCCTTTAAAAAGATCCATGTAATCCAGTCTTTTGTCCTTTGCATGAGCCCACATCAATGATCAAATCAATCCAACCTCTCACCCTTCGCCACCAGCGAGGGGAAGAGGCCAGTTCCTCCACAGCCCACTCCCTCTGGAGCTGCTGCGCTAGTGCCGCTGTCTGTCTTAATGGACGAAAAGACTTCGCCGCCACTTCCAAACAGAACAACTCCCTGCCCTCGGAGGCTGCGAGGCACCGCCTGGGTGAAATTACCCCGCTATGACCATATGCTCAATCAAGCCGCGGAGCGCCGGCGCGTGAGTGACGGCGCTCCGCGGCCGTAATGAGGCACGGAGGAATAACGAACGATCCGAAACACAATCAACCTGCGACGACTCTGCAAACTTTTGCTCCTAACAGTCTGAATATTGACTGATTGTTCCATCAGTCACGCCATAGCCAGGCAGAAGATGATGAATGTCTGCGGGGCAGGTGGAGAAGAAGCGAGCAGACGGGAGGATTAAAAACACACGTGCGCTCAGAGGGAAGGGAGAGCAGCCTAAACACTCAGGACTGGCCAATTAAAGGCGGAGAGGGCCGATCGGCGGAGCCATCAGCACTTCCCGAGGAGGCGATTGTGCTGAGTAGCTGAAGCGAGCTTCGCATTTCTGCTGACAGAATTTACTTATTGCTCCACTTGACCCAGCGAGTATCCAGACAGTTGTGTGTCACGACCCCATTTACTGCAGATAATCCCCCAACCTTGTCTGGCAGACTCATTGTTGTTTAATACACACTGATTTACTCCTTCTGAATGGAGCTGGAGGCCGCACCCCTCCACGGGCGAATCCAAACATTCAGATGTGATTACATGTTTCACTTGGTCTGGAACGAGCTGGCGATAATGACGGTTCCGCCATTTTTGCTGCGTAAATAAAAGCATGTTTGTACTCGGTTTCATTCTCCTCCGCTTTTTCAGACTCCACCATGTCGGGGGGGGCAGAGTCAGCGGGTCCCGGAGCTGCCTCGGGTCCAACTTGATCAGAGGGGAAAAAAGTGGCCAATTTAGCCTTGGTAAGACAAATGTTAGCGGGCGAACATGCAGGAACCATCTTCAAATAAAAACTCTTCCTGGAAATATTTGAGATTATTAGCTTTTTTTATGGCTTTCCTTCCACCAGAGGCTACTCAAGATGCTTTAGCCACAATTTATGGAGCTCATTTAGGCTCCAACTACAGTCTGAGGCCCTGAGCCCATCTGACCCTGGGACCATGCTTCAGTTCCAGATGTGGCAGCAAGTCTGTACATCTGTCTGTCTGTGTTTACGGGCTGTAGCGGGTGAAGCACCCCCCCCCAGCCAAATGGCGGAGCGCTGTGGAGCGCTTCCTCCGGCACGACAGGGGAAGAGCATCGCTGCTTCATCAAGTGAGCGCACGCCGCGGCGAGAGAGAAGTGTCGAGAGTCACGCGGGAGACGGGAGTGGAGTGATGGAGGGCTCGGAGACACAGGAGCCACGGAGGGCTTTAGGGCAGCGTGTTGATGCGGCGCTCCTCATTCCTCTCTTTCTCACTTCTCGGCCACAGCTCTCGAGTTCCCCACAACCTCCAGAGGTAGGAGATTATGGGAATCTCGGCTACATAACCGCACTCAGCCTCCAGAGGAGAAGGTCAAGGGGAGGCCAGACAAACTAGCTTATCTTAACATGAACCACTTGCTCTTTATTCCCACAAACCCAGATGCACCCGCAGCCAGCTCCAGCACAATAACAGGAAGTATGAATGCTAATGAGTCCGTTGTCAAAGGTACCAGAAGAGCATTTATCTTTTATCTGATTTAAAAACAGGATGTCGAGCTGGCACCTTCAGATTCAGGAGGGTGCCTCGCACCTCCAATTCATCACTCTTTCTCTCCTTCTCCGTCCATTTTTACACCGCTGGAATTTAAAAGTAGCATTAAAATCATATTAAAATCATTGACCTAGAAATACTGTCCGGCTATCGCTATCAGCCCTTCTTCCTCTTTATCTTCACAGTTTTCAGAAGTGGTGCTCCCAACTGTGGAAAACGTCACCGGAAACTTTGGGAAAAAGTGTTTGGTTTTGCGTCAAAAAGGACTTTTTCTCTTAGATCCTTGAAGCTGATTTGAAAGCTGCATTAGCGTTGATGAACAGTCTCAGTGAGGCTAAATGGAGCAAGCGGAAAACCCAAATGGACCGACGACAGCAAAACTAACATTATTCCAAACTATAGTGGTGTGTTTATTCAGAGAACATTTATCAAGCTGAACACGTTTCTATTTGCACCAGTTCAAACGTGTAACTCTATTTCTCTTAAGCATATTGGGCAGTAGATATGCATTTATATGCAATATTCAGAACACCTGGAGCTGCAGCGCTGACAAATTTACTGGTTGAGGAGCTTATTGATTATTCTTTTTACCGCCTTCACTCCACTTCTGTTGGAGTACGAGCGGTGTAGGTGCCCGGTGATGGACCCTGGTGAGGGGCCCGGGCCCCCGGGAGCAGCTGTCCCTACCCAGACTGTCCTGGGAGCTGTCACAGCCGGTCTGCTCCTCAGATAATCGCCACAACGGGCCTGCAGCACGGGACCGCCACTTCCGATGCCGTCACCGCCGCGGCGGGTCCGCGGATACCTCAGGTTGTGCCCACACACACGCACACACACACACGCGCACACACACACCCTAATGGTTACTATAACCCTTTTCCCTTGCACCTGCCACAACACATTTGCTACACAACGAGTTACTCATCTGTGTGCAAAAAGCTAATGGCGCCGTGTGTCACACGCGGGCACACATGGTCAGAGGAAAATGGCCATTTGTAATGGCAGGCACTTTGCTCTGCCGCGTTCAGCTCAGGTGAAAAATGTAGCGAGGGGAGGACGGGGGGGGGACGCAACTACCGACCATTTTTTTCCCCCGATGTTTTACCAACATGCGAGATGTTGTGTTGTGTAATGGTTCGACAGGCCCACGGTGAAAACCTCATCACTGACTGTCAACGCTGGTGATTAATTATCAGCCGCTCTAGCCATGCGTTAAATTAATAAATACTGTATTTTTACCTTCAAGACTTCCGACGTCCACCACTTAAACGTGGAAACACAAGCTGGCTTTGATAGACGAACGCGGGTTTTGCCTTTGATGTGCCAATCAAAGTGAGCTCGGTGCAGAAGCGTTTTTGTGATTTGTGTAAATCGATCACGACGCCCATCTGATTGTTATTCGGGAAAAGCACGCCGGGCAGCGTTTCGCTCGTACTTCAGTTTAAACGGATAGATGGCATAACTCATTTCTGTCTGAGGCCGACAGTTTAATTTTGAACGCCGAGGCAGCTGCCGGCGGGCTGCTCTTTGCGCCTGCGGTGCAAAAACCGAAGCAGGAAAAGAGTTGAGTATGATTGAGGTGGCGTGGAAGAGGAGGATGTGTGTGTGTGTGTGTGTGTGTGTGGGGGGGGCAAATAAAGACACCGGAAATAAAAAGAAAAAAAAAAAAACGACACAAAGTGACAGCGAGATGCGCAAAGACGACTACTGTAATCCTCTGAGGCGCTGCTAAACGTGAAGGCATGAGTACGACATGCAGTCCCTTTCTGCTTTTTTTTCAGTTGACATTCGAATTAGCATCTTGAAATTATGCATATAGTCTCTGAATGAAATGGCTGAATAAATGAATATTTACTCTTTTCTTCCAGCCCACACGTCCCTGAGGGATGCTGGACGTCGGACAGGAGGCTGACTCCCTGCCTAATCACCGTGTCAAAAATCACCTGCGTGAGCTTGACTTTCTATTATGAGCAGGAAAAAAAAGACACTTTAGCAGTTGAGGAAGGAACACAAATGACCTGTCTGTCTCTGCACACCCGCCCTGCTTAGCCGAGGTTGTGTGCAGTCCATGCGTATTCATCCACCGTGTGTGTGTGTGTGTGTGTGTGTGTCAAGTAGACCCATCTGCTGGTATCTGCGCTCTCACATTTGAGTGTGCGCCCTCTAACAAGCTGAACATTTGTCAAAAAAGCCAGGAAGCAGTTGTTGTCAGTCAGCAAGAGGAGGCCAACAGAGGCAGCCAACAGTCAGACCACTGGATGGCGAATAGAGCAGGACGTGTGTATGTGTGTGTGTGTGTGTGTGTGTGTGTGTGTGTGTGTGTGTGTGTGTGTGTGTGTGTGTGTGTGTGTCAGTTTCTCCCAAACCTTGATTTGGCTTGTTACAGCTACCTCTGTTTATCTCTGTAGCTTCACACTCAACATAATGCAGATCCTGTTTGGTCTGGAATCAGCCCAGCAGCCCTGTCACCTTAGCTTTTGTCCCTCCTTTATCTTGTGATCATTTGACTCATGTGGTTTACAGGGCTGTTGGGGGGGGGTCCTCCAGCGTTGGTGGTCCATCCTATCCATCACAGGGAACATTTGGGACAAGCTTAAGTTGGAAGATGTTGAATGTGTAGGAGTTATTCAGCAGAGCCAGAGACACACTACATCTAGGTTGAGGTGTCTGGCTTTACTGAGCTGAAAACAGGAAAAAATCCCTTTGAATATGAAGCCGATTTCACCGTCACTCATGCTTGAGGACTTTCAAACACTGGAATGACAAATGAAATAACTGTGAAAGTGCAAAGTGTAAGAAGGAAAGTCTGGATCTTACACCCGCTCAGTGCTCAACAAGAACAGACTGACCCCTCACTGAACTATCATTAATGACATTAAAAGGGCAAACAATTAAGATGAATGCTGAAACAGCGGCGTTGACTCAGTCACATCATGGATGCTAGTTCATTGATGCTTTATTAAACAAATCAAACCAAAAGGTAGTTTGATTGAGGAAAACTAGTACCACAGTAGTGAAGAGGCAGTTGTGGCTAAAGCAGGGTCTGTTGAATTTACAGACATTTAATATTTTGACAACACACATTACAGGGCTGGCGCGCATGAAAGTGCACATTGAGAGGAGAAACAACAAGAGGGGGCTCCTATTTAAAGCCAAAGGAGAAATAAAGATGTATCATCTCTGTACAGCTCAATCCTTTAAATTATAAAGCACAAAAACTGGATATTGTGAAATACTGGATTAAAAAAAAACCTGACCACTGCTACTAAATGATGCTGCTTTGCCAGATCCCTGCCCACCAGTGAGACACTGAGCTGCAGTCAAATGTGGAAAGTGGAGAGGATGAAGGGGGGTGGAGCCTAAAACGGCAAAGATGAAAAACATCAATGGACAGATTGAGACTGCTGGGGTTGAGAGAAACAGTTTAACCTGGTAAAGTCTAGTGAATGTGCTGCAACACGTCACCACATGTTTAACCAGTCGTCACAGGAGTTTATATCTATGACATTTAATTGCCGTCAGTGAGAGAAAACAGCTTGTCAGAACTGAGCTCTAATTGGGTTTAGTTCTGCAGCATATTGGAAAAGTATAGGCCTTTCAGATATTTTAGACCACAATGCCAGCTTTTGTGCACAGGCTGTAGACAACATGTTGGAATTTAAGAGGTTTTCATACAGCTGATCTTTCTAAACTCTTTTTTTTTTTTTACTCAAACACACCACAGTGGTTAAAGTTGAAATTCAGGGTCGCGCAAATATAACATGTTGTTACCAGACCTGGCCAGTAGGGGCGCTGGTGCACATATGCGTTCAACTCGGTGCCCCTTTATATATATATATATATTTTTTTTTTTTTTTTTTTTTTTTTCAATTACACGCAAAATCTGTCCTCAAACTCGTGATCTGGACTTGTGATCATGAGCAACCATTATTCAGTACATCTCGGTTAAACTGCATGCTCAATTCCCTCCACAGCGACGGAGAACATCTCATATAATACCGGTTCAGATCCAACGGTTGTATGATCAACAAGAACAACACAACAGTTTCACCCAAACCACCTGAAATTTAGTGCAGACATGAGAGGATCTCAGATTTAAAGAGCGGATATCCACATGCAGGCTGTTGGAAATGTGCGCAGTGACGCGCGTAAAGACTGTGCGCCCTCTGGCGCTGACTCGGGAGAAACCCAAACGTGTGACTTACGGTAGAAGACGTATTCTGTGTAGCTGGACCAGACCTTGTCGTCTGTGTGCTGGTTGACAAACGAGGCCGTGACAGACGAGTTGCAGGCCACCATCTGGAAGCCGCACTCTGACAGCATATCGAAAGACCTCTCCAGGTGCTTGAACTTGAGGTAAAACCGGGACGTGTACCGATCCGGCGTCCTGTCCGGATCCCTGCTCTCGTTCAGGGTCTCCCCGAAAACTTCTTTGGCGAGGGCCACCCTCCCGCATATCAGTATCCGCGGTACCCTCCTGAACTTGGCGTCTGATTGGCTCTCCCTCCCCGTGGTGCAGGAGCCGCGGTATCCCACGGTGATGAAGCCGCTCTTCCTGTCCGCGGGGACCAGGGAGGGCGGCGGGCACTGCCGGTGGTCGCTGCCCTGGGAGCCGTCTTCATAGTCGGAGTGGAAGCAGTCGTCCGGGCTGTGCTTCAGATCATCGGGGCTCAGGAGCTTCACCAGGTCGGGCAGCTGGAAGTACTCCGCCTCCTTCCTCAGCCTCCCCTTCTCCGGGAAGTGGTCCGGGAGGACCACTTGCTTGTCTCGCAGATAGTCCAACACATAGCGGAATAAAAACCCGTCTCTGTCGATGAAATAGCGGCCCTTGGGGTCTCTGGCGAGGTCGTTGGATGCGTCTTTTTTGGACGAAAACAGTTTGCACAGCAGTGAACTCGGGGTGCTCACCAAAGTTGAGTGGCGCGTGTAATACACCTGCCCGCCCACGTTCAGCTCGACCACGTCTGGGAAACTGTTCTGAACCGACGCCTGGTCTTTGGGGTTAGTCCTACAGTTTCCACTCAGCGCCATCGTCTCCGTCATGAGCGGCTGCGCTCGGGCTCGGAGCCGATTTCGACCTAAAAAAAAAAAAAAAAAAAAAGAAGTAAAGTTGCTACGCCGCGTCCTCGGTGACCGTGTGCTGACGCAGGCTCTCCAACTTCATCTCACGGCGACCTCCAGGAACATGGTTGTTTTCATCGATTCGCAGTCACCAACGCGCAGTTGTCAGAGGCGACAGCGGGGAAATGACGGTCCCTCTCCGACCCTCGAATCAAGAGACCGGCGAGGAGGGGGGGGGTCGATGCGTAACGGGAGGAGAAGCGGTTCCGGGCGCATCAGAGGCTGGCATCGGCGGCCGAGCGGAGGGTGTGGGGAGGCGCTGGGAGCCCGTCGCAAAATGAAAATCAACTTGCGCTGCGAATACTCTCACCACGTCGGCGAATCCCCGCAAGCCGCAAAATTGCGCAGTGGCTTTTAAAAGTCGCGCAACTTCTTTGAGTCCGAGCAGGAGACGAGAGAGAGAGAGGGGGGTGTCGATCCGTCAGCTCGATCCTCAACTTCCACCAGGATGGTGTGGACCGGCTGGAGGAGGAAGAGGAGGAGGCGGGATTCAGGGGGGAGAAACTTGGAAGACTGCACACGCGAGGCGGGAGAGTCCTGCGGCGGCGCCACTGTCAGCGTCTCTTCTTGCGTCCAGTGGAGGTTCGGAGGAGGGAAGAGTTGTGTGCTGATGGAGCCGAGCCGAGCGTCGCTGCTGCTGGCGGCTCCTGCCGGGATCTGTCCGCGGTGCTGAGGCGAGCAGCACCCTCTCCTCCCCCTCCTCTCCCCCTCCTCACCCCCTCCTCACCCTGCTTCTGTATGCTCTCCATCCAACCAGCTCCCCTCCCATACAGAGCAGGGTGGTGTCTTCACAGCGGCCCCCCTCTGTCTTACACACACACACACACACACACACACGCACACACACATACACACACGCGCGCAAAAACACACTCATACGCGCACACACAGACACACACTTACACACACACACACATACACACACACGCGCGCAAAAACACACACACACACATACGCTTACACACAGACACACGCATACACTTACACACAAGCGCGCAACAACACACGCACACACACGTCCACACAAAGGCTTATTGGGTGATTCCAGGCTGCTGCAAGTGCTCCTTGGTAAAGAAAAGGAATAAAATATAAAGATACTCTAGCCAGAAACACTCACACACGCGCGCGCACACACACACGTGCACACACACGCGTACACATACGCCAAGTTGCTACTGAGCTTCGTGCCCCTGTTTAAAGATTTAAAACTTTCAGTTTTCTGCTGCAGTTTCACTACATTGAAATGCTGCACCATCTGCTATTATTACTGTTATTGTTATTATTCTTAATATTGTTCTTATTATTATTATTATTATTGTTATTATTCTTGTTATTATTATTATTATTATTATTATTATTATTTTATTATTATTATTATTATTATTATTATTAGACAAGCCTTCTTGTGTCGTTTAATGAGTAATAGCGCCCCCTTCTGCCTGTGCAGCGGTATTGTTCAGCACCATGGACAAAGCCACATCTGAACTTGATGGACTGGATTGACACACTGAGCATATTTACATTTTTTAAAAGCAAGTTGTGTCCTCACTTGTCCACAAAATAACACAATCGCGGCTTTTAATTCATAACCTATCAAAGGAAAAAGAAAATCTCAGAGTCATTCATTCTGAGTGGTCTTCCTTTCGCCTCTAACCTACTTTTATTTTCCTTTCACCCAGCTCTATTTAAGCATCCTCGCCTCCAGCTGATCTGCATTTTCCCAGCATCCTTCCATTGTACTTGTGCTTCATTGCTGAAAACAAGTCACATGGCCCTGCCTTTCTCTTAAAAATGTTAATTCTTCCTCGCAGAGATGGAGACACGGATGCGATTGAGGACTCAGTTATAACTTGTCCTTGCTCCGAGGTACTTAGTCATTATTGATCTCTAGTGATACATGAGTGAAGGGCCTCAACTCAAATGCAGCTTGCATCATAATGTAGCATAGTGGGTATTTTTCCCAGGCCAGGAAGCAGCCACCCAGAACAAAAACAAGCTGGAAGCCTCATCTAGTATTTCTCCCCCTGCTGTGCTGCTATCTAAAGTTGATGTGACTGACCACCTGTACGGAGTTAAAGTAGTTCGGGCTGATGGTTCACCTGTGCGGGGTTCTCCAGGTCTCCATAGAGACTCACTTTAAGGGCCTGAAAGGCTGCAGAACACAGCAGGACCCTTGTCAAACCAAATACTACATCCCTCCTGGTGTCCTGTCTCCCCACACGCTTGAAAACTCATCAGTGAAACTCCAAAACATCTCAGCTGCTGGATATTAAACAGGGGGATTGGGCAGAGGTGGTGTGGAAGCTATCTCGGTCCCCAAGCCAAAAGTGAACACTGTGTAAATTTAGATCAAAAAGGCTGAGACTCATTTTCTGCTTCCTTTTCATTCTCTGTTGTTTTGAAAACTCATTTCAATTTCATATTAGTCAATACAAAATACACTGGGAAGTGTTTACTCCACCAGCGCCGTGGCGGTATTCATAATTCATGCATTTTCCAAGGGATCAGAGAGTTTTGCCACTCGGAGGAGAAATCTCCTATTTCAAGGAAAATCATGAGTGTTTTTTTGTTTTTTTTGACACAGATGAGGCGCGCGCGTCCTTGCGCACTGACGAGAAGACTCAGCCGGTCCACTCGCAGATGGCTGGAATAAGCCGGGTCCTCTCATTACCGCGGCGCACGACGCCAGACCGCAGACAGGAAATTTGCGAGCCCAGCAGACGTGCACGCTGACTCCGTGCGAGGCTCCGCTCTTCAGACTCCAGTGTTTACTGTTTTGCTTTGAGCTTGTTCTTCTTTTCTTTTCTTTTTTTTTTTTTCTTTTCCCTTTAAAATGACTTCCTGAAGCGACAGACGCGGGGAGCCTGCACACCGATAGTTCCCCTTCCATGAGTCGTAAAGCTCAGAAACAAGAGAACATAATTAGGGTTCCGTCTGTAGTTGTGATCATATTTCAGTGCTGGAGCTAAATATGTATTTCTTGTGCATATCACAGCGTGTGCAATAACCGGTCCTTTGTTGTATTACTTGGTCGCCCACACTGTGTTTTCTCTCAAAACACAGAAATGTTGATTTGATCAGGAGTGGCCAATTGTCCAACCTACACACTTCCAACTCACACACGCACGCACACATGCACGCACACGCGCACACACGCGCACACACACAGAATTTATGCAGATACACATTTAAATGTCATTCAGCAGCTGGCAGCAACCATGGGGTGTCAGGAAAAGACAAAAACATCAAAGACATGGGGGAGTTTTAGGTTTTTTGCGCGTGTGAATATACCAGCCATGCCTGTGTGACACACCAAGTGAAGGCTCTGCCAGTTCAGTCTCCTCCTGTGATTTATACCAGTGTTAGTTTATAAAAAAAAAACCTCTGAGTTTAAGGATTGCACAATCTTCCATGCACAAGCAGTTTATTTTCAGACATTCACGTTTGTATTTCACAGTTGCGACGTCGCAGCACTGCCCACACTTGTGTTTCCTGCAGAGAAGGAAAGGATAAGACAAAGAAACGACATTCACAAGCAGCCGTTTCCCTCAAATGCACCGAGCCCAGTACAAAAGTACCGAGACACCGATTAAATACAAATGATTCTCCAGATAGGTCCAACAGCCCACATCACTCTGTTACTGAATAGAATTATAGGGCTTTGTGTTTTTAAATCACACTTCTTTTCTTTTTTTTTTCCTTTTACATGAGAACGTTATCAGATGATCTCATGAGGACATCTTGGCTGGTTGGACCAAAGAGAAACATTCCAACTGCCATGAGTCATCAGCGTGATCTGAAAAAGGCTTCCAGATTGTAATCCAGTTCAATCCAGTTTTATTTAAAAAGAGTCTGTTATAATCAAGATTGTCGATGCTGACGGCCATCAGGGGCAGGCGAGGATGGAAGGAGGGGGGCAGACACGTTTATTATACATGCAAATAGAAACCAGTGTGAGAATCATCGCTGGTCATTTTTAATCAAGCATAAATCTTTGTGTGATTGAGTCACCAGCACCAACCTCCCAGGTTTGGATTCTGAAGGTTTTTACCTAAAATATCTGCTTCAGGTGGAAATCTGATCGGTACAGGTTGTATTCACTGAGCTCCAATGGCAACAGCCGGCCTTCACATGTTCATTCACTCTTTCGTTGGGGCTGAAGTGGCTTCTACACCAGGGCCACTCCAGTGGAGAGGAGGCGATTTAATGGAAGCCCTCTAAACATTAAAGGATTTGGCAGCCGGAGAGGAGGAGGAGGAGGAGGAGGAGGAGGAGGAGGAGGAGGAGGAGGAAGAGGCCGATGTGGAACCGATGAAGGAGTGCTGGAGTCTGCAAAACAGTTCAGGGAGCCGAGAGGGTGGAAGTCTCAGCCCGTAGTCTGCCAGCCAATTCAGCAGCAGAGGCGTCTTCCCACTCACTACCACTGACTCTGCAGGTGTGTGTGTCTGTGTGTGTGAGTAAGTGTGTGTGAGTGTGTGTGTGTGTGTGTGTGTGTGTGAGTGAGTGTGTGTGTGTGAGAGTGAGTGTGTGTTGGAGAGAAAGGAAAGGGTCCGTATCACTGGAGCCAAGTCTTTACGCAATAAGGCGATGGATCCAAGCAAGCAGCCAGCTGAGACAGAAGTTCCTCTTGTTTTTTTTACCTCCATGATAACGATGATAGATGAGACGATGAGACAGTGAGACGGTGAGACGGTGAGACTGAGACCGGACGCTAATGTGGCGGATTTCGAGGGTGCCTTTGCAAAGGAAATCCATGCCTGTTTCGCGGTTTTCACCCATCGGCTTTCTGATTTGTTTTTCAGAGCAGCGCTGCAGGAGGATTAGAGCCGGAGGAGACGCTCGTGCGGGTCAAGAGACGCTCCTGCGGACACAAGAGCAGAGGGAAAAAAGTCATTTTAAAGCGATAGCGGGCCTGCGTGGGCGCTCGCTGCTCCAGTCAAGATGATTCTTTGCCACTCGTTTGAGGATAACCGGCGTGTAGTTGCTGTTGTCAGTGGGTTTAAAAAATGATCCGAAGCCATGGGAGAGTTTGAATGCAAAGGTTCACTAATCTGTGAAATCAGTTATTTAAATGAGCGCTGCATTCTGGAGCTTTGTGTGAACGATGTTGTGAGATTTGGACATAAATCAGCCGAGTAATCAGCAAAAGGGCTCTTTATTGCTGCACCGCGCCCAGGAAGGGTGCAGTAAGAGAGTCAGACTTCTCCTGGTGCTCTTCTCCGCTCGCAGCCCATTTGCACTCGTGGAGACAATGAAACCGGGAGGCTTGTGCATCTAACGGCGGCTGGCATCTGAATCAATTTGCACCATGTGGGGCTCACTCAAGCATTTGGCTGAGTTCGAGATGTGGGTGTAGGGAAAGGATGGGGGGGGATCTGACAGCTTCACAGCGAGAAAAAAAACCCTTCATTAAAAAAAAAAAAAGGATGCAATACATGCATGCTTCAAATTAGTGTAAATGAGTGTATCAGATGAGTGTGTGAGGACCCCCTGACTAACTGAGAGCACAGGTTGCAGCTACATATAGCTGCTTTCATTCCAATTGTCTTCACGTTGTGTCTGTTTTTGGTCTTCTTGCAGGTTTGATCTGCCATGAAACCCCAGGTTTTAACACAGGCGTTAGCCTCATCCTCCCGTGTGCAGCCTCTCTGAGCCTCACAACAGTCTAGAAGAAGCCTGCAGGGATCCGGACCCTGTTGGTTTGACGGGCCGCGCAGGTGCCACGTCGCTAAGCACCCCTCCTCCCTTTAAAGCCGTTTGGGACCGGATAGCTGTGCTATGCTTACCACTCACAGTCAGCTCACCTGCCATGTGTTTTCTGTGTGTGTGTGTGTGTGTGTGTGTGTGTGTGTGTGTGTGTGTGTGTGTGTGTGTGTGTGTGTGTGTGTGTGTGTGTGTGTGTGTGTGTGTGTGCATGTTGCAGCTCATCTTCTGTCATCCCTCCTTATTTTCCTCACTTTCCTGTCAGGCTCCCGGGATTAAACGGTGGATTCTTCAGCTTCCCGGTGTGTGACAGATCTTTAATGCTGCAGCATTCGCAGTAACTCTTCATTTAACACTTTTTTTCCCTTCACTGGGGTGTGTGTTGATGGTGCAGATCTGTTGCTGATCTGTAACGCAGGAAAGATAACCGGGCCCGATTCCCGCAGCATCTTGCGGCGTGGTTTTGTGAAACGGGGGCTGGAACCCAGAAGAATGAAAGATGAGGTGGAGATCTGCGTGGAGATCCGATCATCTCTGTCACGAGAGCAAAAGGCGGGGACGTGGGTCGAGGAACGTTCCTCTGTAATTACACGGGCGGTGGGCCGGTTCAGTCCCATTAATGTTGATTCCATCGGGGGACAGAGCGGCTGCTGGACGCTGGCGTCAACAGGAAGCACGTGTGTTCGTGCCTGCAGACGCCGCTCTGATCCTAACTTCTGTCCTCTTCTTCGTATTAACAGTTCAACCATCAGAAGATGGTGTGACAGTTCGCCGAGATATCACTGGTGCAGCTGGTGTTGACTGGAGAGTTTGTTCCAGCTCCCTTTCTCTTGGGAGTCATACACAAAGGAGTCCACAGAATTGACGAAGGAGCAACATCTGAGGGGAAATCTGTCATTTTATCAATATTCTTTTATTTTTGACCTTCTTTGCACTGCGGTAAACAAGCAGGTTGTACTTGTCCTCCTCTAACTGTAGTCAAATCCCATTTTCCACATGTATTTTGTTATTGTATCTTTTTTTTTGCAGAACTAGGACACTGGAGAGTTCAATTCAGACCATATTTAAACTGTTTATCAGGTGTTATGACCAGTCATTCTAATTAGAATATGCACAAATAGGCTTTTATAACAGCCCTTTTCCTTTGAATAAATTACCACAAGGGCTCATAACTAAAGCTCTGTCTGTCATTCTTTCAAGTTTAAAGTAATTTAGCACAGTTAAATGTAATAAAGCAGGTATGTGTCATGTCTCCAAGACCGTGTACATGCAGTAGACCTGAAACACATTAAACACATCATCTTAGGGAATGATTTGAAGTGCAGACGCTGCTCCTCGTCTCTGCAGACTACCTGTAGCATGACCAGGAGTGTCTCGCCCTCCCCCTCCCTCACCAGGAAACACGGTGTCGGGATGTCAGCCATCAGGGGCTGCAGGGCTCTGGAGCAGGCAGACATGGTTCAGGTAGCTGAGACGTTGTGGTGCAGGCAGCAGACAGAACCTCTGACAGGCGCTGATGCAGCTTTATTAACAATCTGTGAGCAGACGATGAAATAATCTGAGCCGCGCTCCTGCGAGTGTCCGCGTTATCTAAGAAGGAGATATCACAGCACAGCGGGAAGAGCTGTGAAATACTAAAGAAGAGACGCTCTCTACAGCACTGACAAGTGTTTGTGGTGCTTTGGAAGGCAGAAGGCTGAACCGGGCTCATCAACATGCAGCCGGCGAGGCCGAGCCAGACCACACAGCCAGCGGTGTGTCTTTCCCACCGCTGGCTCACATTACTCCATGACAGCTGTATATTTCTCTGCAGGATCCAGCGGATGACATCACTCAAGGGCTGCGTGTCACGAAGCCAGCGTCCGTCCGTCTTCTGATAGCTGCCACTTACGCACAGTTTAGTGGCGCGCTCATGCAGACGCAGGATTCTGAGTCAATGTGCCTGGAGGGAGGGGGCTTTGGTTGACATCCCTCAAACTGAACATTAAAAGCCCCCCCCCCATCCCAGAACTCATCTCAAGAGTTTCTACTGAACCACAGCACAAACGTGTAGAGAAGACTGTCTGACATTCTTGGTGTGACACTTAAGGGAAGGTGTGTGAGTGTTTGGGTGAGTGTGGGAGAACCCAGACATCAGTCCAGCGTTTGTGAGATGGGCAGGGCGGAAAAGTGTGTTCTGTGTGGGATTTGATATTAAATATTATCGTTAAACAGGAGGAGGGGGGAAAAAAAGGGTTTAGATGTTGATTATCAGTCCGTCCTCAGAAGCAGCTTAAACTCAAGTGGGTGGAAAGTTCCTTTCGAACTGTCCAGTTTCGGCAAATATTCAAATGTTCTCCCCCACAGCGAGCGAACCTTCAGAAGAGACGGAGCCCAGCGAAGTACCAGACGCCCGTTCATTTGTGATCTGCTCAGCGGGAGCATCCGTGGGGGAAGCAGGAAATGGGATTAATCAATTAAAAACATTTATTTCATCTT